>QQSS02228271.1:0-21963 GCA_003687565.2 Craspedacusta sowerbii | reverse complement strand
AGAGAGAGAGAGAGAGAGAGAGAGAGAGGGAGAGAGAGAGAGAGAGAGAGAGAGAGAGAGAGAGAGAGAGAGAGAGAAAGAGAGAGAGCATGAACCTGAAGCTTCATGTTTTTCAGCTGAATGTGTAGCTTGAGATTGAGCAAGGGCTAGCAGACGAAATTCCACCTCCCTACCATCGGCCGTTCGCGAGCGGTGCTTGAAGCCAATGAGACAGGCGAGTTTTTCGCGCGCAGTGTGACCCCACTCGCGGAGCTCACTCGCGATAATTGGGCGCGCGTGCTCGCCGCGCGCAGAGTGACCCCCCTTAAGGCAGATGGGCCGACGCATTCGAACAACAGCTTGTTTACGTCTGGAGAGCAGGCAGCACAAAGCTCATCATTTACATAATCCTGTCCCTTAATACCAGTCATTAATTTACCTCGCCGCCAAGTGTCCATAAGCAATGCCCATGCCCTTTCGTCAATGTTGCCACTAGATATTGGTCGATCGGGATGCTTGAACCTGGCGGAAGGATGATTGCTGGACTGGCGTGGCTGATTGTTTTCATCCTAAAGGGAGCCCAGATGTTGCATCTGCTGCTGCATTATCTCTAACATGGACTGAATCTCTTCTTGACTCGCTATGCTCACGGATTCGTTCCCTGTAGGGCCTGTGGCGCTTGTACGGCGGCTGAAAGCAGGTGTGTGTGTCCACAGATGTGAAGAGTGATACTATTTTGGTCGAGTCACACCGATGTTTTGACTGCTTTAGCACAGGTGAGTCCAGCGTAAAAACTTTACGATCTGAGGAATGTAAGGTCGTCAAACTCGCAGCGCCATGTGAAGAAGAGCGTAAGTGCGTCTCTTTATATGTTTATAATAGCGGTATATTACGCGATGATGAAACAAAGACGAAAGAGAGCACTTAACTTACACGAGCAATAACACGTCTGCTTGCCAAATACGTGCGGCATAACTTAATCTCGGCCTGCCATCCTCAGGGTATTTGATCTACTCTGCACTGACTAGCCAAAATTAGTTGTATTGTAAATATGTTTTGTAAGGCTGTTAATATTACAGTTGTTTTCACCTTATTTAAGATTTCGTCTTACTTAAATACTTAGGATCGCCTTCCTCAACGCTTTAGATCCGGTGTTATCTATAAGTCTACTAGTGCTGGCTGTGATGCCAGTTATATTGGAGACACCTCCCAACACGTTTCAACACGAGTCGAAAAGAATTTACGCAAGGACAAAGTTTCGCGTATGTGGAAGCATTTGTGTGAAAATGATTGCAAGAATGTATGCTCGGAAATGTGCTTTTCCATTTTAGATCAAGCATCGAATGACTTCCAGAGGATGTTAAAGAAGGCTATGTTATCAACTGGGAGCGTTCTAACCTTAACAAAAAAGTTAACCACCTGACTCTAACTTATCTGACTAGTCTATCTCTTCTTCACTTTCCCATTTTCTTCATTCCTTACGTTTTCCCCTAGCTTTCCTTGTTACCATAGTACCATAACAAAGTAACGGATTCTCACTTAATATCATTTGCTGGTAGAATAATTTATTTCCCGCGCTCTTTGCGTTTAGCATGTAGGGTATTTTAAGTGTTCTATTAATGAGCGACTGGGGCATTAACGCCCATGCCGTATACATGTCCTTGGGACGTTTGTTTGGTTACGTTGAAAATGACAATGGTTGTGTCGAACATGTCTTTGAAATCTAAACGAGTTGTTTTTCTTCTTAAACTAATTACCAATGTGGTTCGAATGCATTCGTTTGAAGCTTTTTGTAGTCTCTAAATTTTAATCTCCGCTAATCATTAAGCTCAAGTTAATCTAATTTCTAATCGTTAATTAATCCTTAATTTCTAGGTAATCTTCTAGCAGATAGCCATTTAATTTTTAACTTCTATTTAATCTTTCAGTTTTAGTTAACATTCTGTTGCTGTACAATGTTTAATCTCCAGTTCATCATTAATCTCAAATTTAATCTGACTTTTAATTGATAGTGAATCTTGTCTCTAGTTTTTAACGGCAGGTTTTACTTCAGTAAGTAGCCAATTTTTTTTATCTCCAGTCAATAATTAATCTTATTTGGTCCTAGCGTTTATGTAATCATTAGGTCGGCTTCAGACATTAATTTTGAGTTATTTAAATCTCAGTTTAGTCCAATTTTGAATGGCTTATTAATATGTAATCTTTAGTTAAAGTTCGCGTTTCGTTAATCTTTAGTTAGTCTCCATTCTGCGTGTGCCTGTTTATCATTAATCTCACGTTCTAATCGTTATTTAATCCTCTTTCTCTGATAATCGTGGCTTTCAGACAGTCGTTTCATTTGTTATTTGATTTCTGCTAGGATACGACTGTATGCACTATAATTTAAGCAGCTCAAGACAGAGCAAGAGCAAAAGAAAAAAGGAAAATTCATGTTGAATGGCAATGCTGAGTGTAACTTACTTCACCAGAGGAAGCGGTTATTATGACATAAACATTAACGAGCACCGACTTCGACGTCAAAACTACCCAGGGGATACTTTTCGCCCAAGAAAAGCAGGGAAGACGCAAAATATTTAAGAGGAAAATAATTTGCAACTGCTTCAAATAATTTCGGCTTCTCTCCAACCACCGTCGACGTCTCGTAGAAATTTCGTTGAAAAGTCAAGTTCAAATTGTCAAAACAAAAGTTTAAATTTCCCAAACTCTATATCTTGCACCAAGCAAAATTTAGCGAGACTAGGAGATCAAGTCACTTACCCACAAAACACGATATAGTCATGAGATTGGTAAAATCTCACTTTATTTCGCTGATTGACCATACATCATCACATAAATGGATCAATAAACGCGCGATTCGTCGATCACCAACCTCTTCATGAAGTTCTTAACATGCAACAAAAAGCTTGACTTCGCTCTTCGAAATGTTATCTTGCTTGTTCAACATGTCTTTCTTAATTCTGTTGTGGAGCGATCAATCTCACACACAGTGGATTCTTTTCAGTGGTGCTATGTGCTACCTTTGTATTAGAGGTGTCAGGAAATATCGAACGATTCTGGGACAATTCGAGATCGTTACATTCGCGTTCCGAAGTTCAAACAAAATGGGCAGAACTCCACTTAAATATTTCTGTTTGCGAAGTTGCTCACTTAATTCAACGCAGTTGGAAAACAAATGAATGGCAGCAAAGAAATCCACAAACGTTAGACATGAGAAGCAAAGAAAATGCTGATGGCGCACGAGAAAAGGAGTCACCAATGCCGATGCAGTTTCGGTGTTCTTGAAGAATTCATCAATTTCGAAAGCCTTCTTGCCAGTGCTTAACATGTCAAACGCCATCTTGCTTGATTTCAAGAGAGCCTCCCTCGGAATCTCGTAGGTGAATAACTTTGCGTACGAACTCGTGTCGACGAATGGGCGATGTTTTTTCAAGTGACGAGTTAGAAAAAGCGCGTAAGCCCAGACGTAAAGCTCCGTTGTGCTTTGAATCTCAGCAAAGGAGTTCTCACTCAGCACTTTGCAGATAACACCCGTAAAAATAGGCAGACGCGCCATGCGAATCAAACTCCCGTTCCGTTGAATTCTTTGTAGCACCTCACCTGATTTATCTGCATGACAAAGCTGCAATACGCAATTCTGTACCTGATCTTCCGAAAGTCCAAGAACGTCCATGAACTGGCAAGAGACAGTTCTGATAAGACTATTTCGAACTTGCCGGCAGATGTCATCACTACCAACAATTATTCGATCAAAGCTGTCTGGACTTGCAATAATGTTTCTGACAACCATCTCAATTGTCGCCGAATCTCCATCATTACAAATTTTCTGCACATCGCACTCGTCTATTGAGTCGACAATAATAAGGTACTCATACTTGCGGAGATCTCTGAAATGAATATATTTGAAAACATCGGGATATAAAGCGTGGAAAGCTCTCTCAATGGTTAGCAGTTCGGTGGTTACCAAGTTCATTAGCGCACGAACCTTTACCAGAAAGATGAAGTCGTACCTATTCTTGCACAGACGTCCTTCATGCCATTCACGAACAAGAGAGTTTACGTAAGTAGATTTCCCCGACCCAGGCAAACCCACAATAAACACTATCTCGCCATGTTCAGACATGTCCCGTGGCTTGACCTTCTTGGACGGCTTAAAATGTTTGTTGATTATGTCTGAACCGTGATGCTTTCGTTTCACAACTGCGACCCTTTCTCCAAATATGTTTTCATGCCAGGTGCCATACCCACCCAACTTCCATGCAAACTTAATCATGATTTCTTTGTTCTTCTTTTTGAGCTCACTCAGCGCTCTCTCAATTTTAACTAGAAATAAAAATTGCGGCCATCTTTAAACACCAAAAGATTAATGAATAAAGGCAAGGTACCCGCACGCAGCTTTTAGCATACTCGATAGCGGAAAAAAGCGCTTGAACGCCGCTCGGTCGTTTATAGCTAAATTATGAGCTTCTAAGTCAAAGACCCGAATCAGTTTGACAGACGGGCAAATACAGTTCTAGATAAGTAAAACACAAAGACAAACACATATTTGAATGACGCAGCGTAGCAATTGATAATGTGGGTGAGATAAAAAAGAATTTCAGCCACTTGATTTATCGCGGGAAGGTAGAATGCACGGTCACTAAGACCACAAACTTTGAATTTGGAGAGCTAGAAAGTCAATTACAAAAGCAGAAAATCCAAATAAATGAAAAATAAGGAAGCACACTTAGACAAAACTAAAACAAGGAGGTCCACCTTGGCTTGGTGCTGCTTCTGTCGGGATGATCAAATCTGTTGAGCGGTAAGCTATAAGAAGAGCATATCAAATTTAGAAGGCATGGCAAATTATATGTGAAAAGCCGGGTATATTTTTTATACTAAAACTTCTATTACTGAAAATAATTTTTTTTTCAAACACATTTTTTGATAAGTTGTAGTCTCTAGCTCCAAGCGAAATACCATGATTTTTAAGCGTCGATACTAATTTGATGCATTCAAAAATTCAAAAACAATTTGCAAAATAATCAAGGACTCATTAAGTGAGCCAAAAAATCTTGCAGTCGAATGTTGCAGGGTGTAACCTCTTTTTCAGGTGATTTAAGCCACAATTAACAGAAAAATGTCATGTCTACAAGAAACTTTTCCACTTAAGTCATGCAACATGTTCTAATTTGTCCATGTTATTGCGTAACCACCAAAGATGACCAATGCTGGAATATATTTTCTATAACGTCCAGTTCATATGTTGTCATGACTTGTGGGGCTCTACTGTTTGTGTGTTTGCCTACTTTGTCACACATTCCGTAGAGTCCGTTACATTTTCTTTAACGAATATCGGCCAGTTACTTTTCTTCAGATTTTTCGGAAATAATGATTAACGGACGTAACTTGTAATAATTACATTATTAACGCCTTAACGCTTTCAAAAGATTGGGTACCAAGTCCGTTAAATTTCAAAGCGTTGCATTTGTCCCGCGCCCCCTTCAATCCTTGGCTGCTGCTGCTGTGTTGTGTTCACCCCCTCCCCCAGAACGGAACAGGGCTGATTAGGGTTTGATCTCTGTCAGGCTGCTGGCCATCAAAGCTCCAAGGTTGCCAGATAGGACAATCTCATTTCTCAAATCTCAATCTCATCAAAAATCTCATCACGGCCACTAGCACACTTAAGGAGATTATTACTTTTCAATAAATACGGACATTAGATGGGAAGCGCTGAAAGAAAAGTTTTTATGCTTATTCCAAGCTTTCTTGTAAGTAATTTTTTAGTGAATTCGGGGCTTTTACTTCAGTGTTTTCCAATATCTAGCAAAGATTGTCTCACCGCAAACCCACCACCCAGCCGGCCGTCGTGCCCCAGTGTACAAACCAACAAAGCGTTGGCGTTAAGGGGGGGGGGGGGTCACACTGCGCGCGAAAAAATCGCCTGCTTCATTAGTTTCGAGCACCGCTCGCGAACGGCCGATGGTAGGGAGGTGGAATTTCGTCTGCTAGCCTTTGCTCAATCTTAACCTACATCTTCAGCTGAAGAGCATGAAGCTTCAGCTTCATTCTCTCTCTCTCTATGTCTCTGTCTCTGTCTCTGTCTCTGTCACTCTGTCTCTCTCTGTCTCTCTCTCTCTCTCTCTCTCTCTCTCTCTCTCTCTATAGACTGTCCCGATTTCCGTAAGATGACAGCGCCATATTGTAGAGGTATTGATGGTGGCAAAAAGCTTCGTCATCCAGCCTTTCTCGCTGTGCCTTAAAGCTCCTTGGGTTGGTCGTGTGTCCCAATTTATTCGTTTTGACATAAATTCAATCGTTTAATAGTTTCCTCATGATAAAAAGTGTCTTACCCTTAATAACGTTAACTATAATCACAAGGACGCAGGAACGATATTTCTACAAGAAATGTCTTTGTTATGCCTCATATGTTGGCTGAGTAAGGTTTATTTTTTCGTTTTTGGCTATGGACCGAAACTTCCGCCAAATTATTCAGAAGAAAAATTTTTGTCTTGGTCACGTGCGCTAAAATTTGAGTGGCGATTGGTTGCTGTCATAATTAGCCACGCGGCCAATTAAAAAAATAGAACATGTTCTAATCGCTCGCGGCGAGATGTGGCGAGACGCGATTTTCACGCGCGCAGTGTGACCCTCTCCATAGCAAAGCCTCTGTTCTAATTCTACCTAATTGACCGCGCACGCTCGCCTAGCGCAGTGTGACCCCCCTTTAGTCCTAAATGTAAGGAGAGCGCTATGCCCCATCGCTCTCCGTAGAGCCGTTTCCCATTGGGCTTGTTGATGAGTTCGGCAGACATCGCTCAGCACTTGACTTGGCGCGTCAAGGAAGGTGGCGTGGACGGTCACATCAAGTTAATGCATGTTTCAGCGATAGCAATAATGGCTATCTAGATATTCTCTAAACAGCCAGGCTTGGTGAGAGCAGCGTACACTCGATTCAGTTCTTAAAACTGGGTAGCTCGTGCTCAGAAACGGACTGTTAGGAAGGCAAGTGAGTAGAGAGATGACTCTGCAGCCGCTTTGGTTCACTTGAACCTTCACACTGATTTATTGCCAACAATCTTCCAAATATATACAAAATTTCCACCACTCATAAAGATCCTAAAAACTTCTATAAACGTAAATAGTTTCGTAGATACAACAGGGTTAGTTCTTATATATTGTTCAATGCATAATTAAGTAGTTTGTCTACCGGCAAGCACCCTACGCAATATAAATAAGTCCGCAAACAAACATAATTACCTACGGCAACGGTAATTATCTACACTATTCAAGCACAATTAAACATCTCTTTCGATATGGCGACCCAGTCATTTTTGGGTTCTCAACTTCCTTCGGAACATCCTCACCCAGACAGTGAGACGTAGAGATCATTGTTTTATCTCTACTGGGTTGGGTTAAGGTCGATCGGACATATCTTTGTGATTGGTCGCACCAAATCGTATCCACGTGCTCGTAATTTCACAGTTCGAATGTGCCCATTAGCTCCGGGGTACGTTTCTATCACTCTTCCCATATACCGTTCTCCTCATGTTGATACGACCGGTGCGATCGTTCCTACGCTAATGTCGTCAGTTTCCCGGTGCCACTTACTTCGTCTTCAAAGGGTTGGGAGCCCTCTCTCATCCATCTTCGCCCGAAATGCCGTACTAATTTTTGAAGCTGTCTCCAGCTTTTTTGTGGATTGAAAGCCGTACTGTCCACGGCTGTTGGGGCGAGCTGTCCACCTACTTTTCCATGAAGCAGGTGATTTGGTTTTATGGGAAGATCATGTTCAGCACTAGCAGATTGAAACTTCAACGGTCTTGAGTTTGTTAGGCTTTTAGCACAAACAACCGCGGTAGTGAGCTCTTCATCGGCCACATCTGCGTTGCCAAGAATTGCGTATATAGCATGCTTTGCGGACTTGATCATGCTCTCGAGCACGCCTCCAAAGTGGGGCGCATGAGGCTGAGTAAAGTGCCAAGTTATTGCACGATCGGCTTCATATTATCGAATCTTTTGCTCGTCCATGGAGTCCAGAAGGTCTCTTAGTTCATTTGCTGCGCCTACAAAGTTGGTCCCATTATCAGACATAACTTCTAAAGGAGTGCCGCGTCTACAGGTCATCCTATAGAATGCATTTAGAAACGAGTCCGTGTCCGGTCCATAAGCTACTTCAGGATGCACGGCTCGAGCATCTAGACACAAGAATAGGCAAAGATAGCGTTTCGCTCGTTTCCGTCCCCGTCCTTGCATGGTAATGAATGGTCAAGCGAAATCTACCGCAAGTGCCCGCAGTGGGACCTGAAGCCGTATCTTAGGTAGTGGGGCCATAAGTTGGGATGCTACTGTCACTTTGCGTCGCCTGCACTAGAAACATTCTCTTTCAACTTGTCGTATCACTTCCCGACCATGAGTGATCCAAAAGCGCTCAGAGATCGCTGCAAACGATAAGTTGGTCCCAGATACATGACCATTTCTTGAGTGATAGTCACCGGCAATGAGCTTCGTCACCCAAGAACTCCTCGGAAGGATTACGGGATACTTCGCATCGTAAAGCAGATAGTCGGCACAGGCTAAACGGCTGTTTGCTCGAATGAGTCCGTCTTCATCCACAAACGGATTTAAGCAAGCTAGTTTGCTTTGCTGATGTATTTGTTTTTCGCACAGAAATGTCTTGCATTCGGCAGCAAAATCTTCGTATTGCGTCTCGCGAATAATTTCTGATTCAGCATCGGCCATTTCTGTAGCACTCAGCTCTCCACTCTTTCTGTTGTTCGCTAGATTACGAGCGTTGCACACAAAGCGAGTGACCCAAGCTCTGATTCGCCTCAGTTTGTTCCAAAAGGAGTATCGCCTTTGATTTAGACGATTTAACTGTTCATTCTTCAGATCAGCACTAACAATAAACTGGCACATATCTGCTAAAGATTTGCCATCTGTCTTTGTTCTCTGGATTTCCTTTAACGATTCAGGTGTCGTGATCAGATTTGACATCGGCCATTCTTCCCGAGGCTGCTTTATAAATGTTGGCCCTTCCCACCATAAGTTGCTCTCTTGCAGCTGACTGATCGTCATTCCCCGTGTTGCTTGGTCGGCCGGATTTAATTTCGAGTTTACATGGTTCCAGTTCTCCAGGCATGTTCCCATCTGGATCTTGGTGACTCGATTTCCGACAAAGGTTTTTAAAGCTCTGCTTCTGCTTTGTAACCACCAAAGCACTGTCATGCTGTATGTCCAGAAAAAAACTTGCCTTTCGTTTTTGAAAGTGATTATAGGTGCTAGCTTGTTTGCCAGATACACGCTGTGTGTAGTTCCGAGCAGCGGGATGCTTACAGCATGCAATGGTGCAACTCTTGTTTTGGATGCTATCATCAGCACGGAGACATCGCCACTTCTGTACTGAGAGCGAGCATAGCCAACAGTAGCATAGACTTTATTAGAAGCATCTCTGAAGAAGTGCAAGATAACATCACACGCGTCACTCTGGAGCTGGGTGCATCTTGGAACTCGTATGCTGGACGAGTCCGGAAGCTTTTTGTACCAATGCTGTATCTTCCTTGTTAAACCTTCTCCCAGTGGCTCGTCCCAGTCTTGTCCAGTAAGCCAGATATCTTGAAGCAACGTCTTAGCACGGATCAGATAAGGTGCCAAAATCCCCATGGGGTCAAACAAAGCTGCAATAGTAGTCAAGAAGTTTCACTTCGAAATAGTAGCATTCTGATTAGGCCCTTGACTTTTAAAATTGATGCATCTGCCTTGACAACACAATGCACACCAAGGGTTTTCACTGAGCTAAACTCCCTACTTCAAGATCTACTT
Organism: Craspedacusta sowerbii; assembly: GCA_003687565.2. Lineage (NCBI taxonomy): Eukaryota > Metazoa > Cnidaria > Hydrozoa > Limnomedusae > Olindiidae > Craspedacusta > Craspedacusta sowerbii. The sequence continues at coordinate 12,186 of QQSS02228271.1, read as the reverse complement.
CAGATCCAAGGTCTGCTTTTGGTATGTGGCAGAGTACAGCTGGCTAGTTTGATAGCCATTTCCTTGCGTGCATCCTTGAGAGTTTTTGATAAAGATAGATCCCCTCTTCTTCGGTCCTAGTAGAGTTCATGCTGTCGTCCATATACGTGGATTCCGAAACATTTTCTGCAGCTCTCGGAAATTCTTTAGCCTTCAGGTGTGCGTGGTGCCGAGTTACAAACTGCGATTGAAATGGACATGAGTTGACTTTAAAAACGAGACTATTGAACTGATATTCATCAGGTGGTCGCGTTTGATCCAGTTCTCTCCAAAGAAAGCAATGATACACACAATCGTGTGGAGCAAACCCAATTCTAAGATAAACTTCAGCCACATCGCATAGCAGAGCGATTGGAAATCGACGGAGACGCACTAGAACTTAAACCAGGTTTTGCTGCAGCTTAGGGCCCGTATAAACAGCATCGTTAAGTGAAACTCTATCTATCTTCGTTAATGCATTACAGACAATCGTCGTCTTTGCTGTTTCCTTCTTAGGCGTGGATACAGCAAAGTGTGGGAGATGCCATGCACCCGTGGTTGCGTTTTCAGTTACATTGACTTTCAAAATGTAACCTTTCTTCTCATAGTCCTGGATGATTGCTGAGTAAGATTTTCCAAGGCTGTCATTCTTCTGCAGACGTCGTTCCACACTCAGCAGTCGCCTTTGTGCAACGTCGTAGTTGTTTGGAAGTTTACTCGCATCATCCTTCCAAGGCATAGCAACCTGGTACCTCGCGTTGACGTAATTTATCGACTGATCCATCATTTGTAGCGCTGTCTTCACCTCCGTCGTGATGCAGTCGTCGGGCATGACGTCTGTTAATTCCTCGATCTCCCAGAACTGCTTCAGCGTCTTGTTTAGTGGAGATAAATCGTCAACTAAGAACGTGCCATTGAAGTGCGACGATGTTTGCGACATTTCCGACACACGTCTATCCCAAAGGATATCGATAAGACGCAATCGTTTGCCCCGGCCCACCCTGTAATTCTTTTAGTGATGTGTGCAGGGCGGCATGGTAGGCTCCGATAAGAATGTCCACAACTGGTCGGGAGCTAAGCTTTGGGAATGGTATTTTCTTCAAGTGAGCCTAATTTCTCGCTTTGATCTTCCACTCAAACGGACGCAGATTGCCTGCCACCTTGTCGGTTGTGTAGGCGTATATTCGCTGGCTCAGTTTACCATCCAAAATGACCAGGCCACATTCCAATGGCATTGTTGTTATGGTATTCACTTATCCATTCAGGGTAATAACTGTAACAGAGTCTGCTGGTCCATGCAGGCCAAGCTCAGCCGCGACATTGCTGTTGCCATATGTCGTTGTGTTTGCGTCATCAAGCAGCAAGTTAACTGTCACTCTTCGATGTCCATTCTGTAGTATTACTGGAACAGTGCGCAAAGCAATAATGCAGTTAGATGCTGTCTCCACAGATGAAAGAGACTGCTCAATCGTTAAACTTCGCTCTTTTTTCCGGCTAGCTTGCGTTTCTTGCCGGGTCGGGACTTCCTCTCCAGAGTAATTTATCAATGTTATGTCCGCTCTTTCAGGACAAAATGAAGATTTTGACCTAGGGCCTTTGTCATCGTGCCGTAAACGGTTGTGATTTTCGTTGCAACCATCCACACCGCAAATTCTTCTTCGTTTGCTGTCAGTGCCCCGGTGAGTCGTGTCCAAGCATCGAAAGCAAAGCCGCTGTGCTCTGGCTATCTTCGACCGTTGTGCGACATCCATCCCTTGGATTTCGGGCATAACCAGACTGGATAGGCAAGACCACAGACTTTGCAACCGCGCTTCAAGGGCTGCATATTCTGATCGTCCCAAAACATCGTTTGCTGGTGTTCTCTGCTGCGTGTCCCTAGTCCTCGAATCGTCTCGGCCGCCACCATCGAGAACTGCGCTTCTCTATTGATCCACTCCCGAAGGGTCTCCAAGTTGTCCACCTTCTCATTCTCGTAAGTCCAACGTTGGTAATCGGTAAGAATCGTCTCTTTCAGCTTCTTCTGCCAGTCGTTCCTTAGCAGCATCATAAGCAGAAGCTGAATGTCCCAGATTTTCCTCTACCTTGAATGTTTCACCTTTTACGTAGTTGCTAAGTTGCAGTAGCTTATATTCCGGTGTTGCAGGCGCCTGATCAATGCAAGTCATAAACGCAGCCTTTCATCCACTATATGTACGCTTGTCGCCAGAGAATGTCGGAATCGCCACACATTGTAGCTGCCTCCACATATCTCGTTCCAACTCAGGAGCGCGTGATCCATAATCCGCTTCAACTCGGTCGGCCTGAACGATAATCGGGGAAACAGGTTCAATCACGTTATTACGTCTCGCGTTGTGTGATCGCGTACAGGTTCGCTTCCCTTGCTGACGATCTCCAACTACCGCTTTTTGTGTAGGTCCTTTCATGCTTTCGTCAACCGCGTCGATTTCAGTACTTGTGATGGATTCGCGCTCGCCTTGACCATCGTCTTGTCCGCCCTCAATCCTCTTCAGCTCAGCCTCCAATAATCGCTGTTGCTGGAGGTAATTGGTTTCCAATTTCTTTTGTTCTTCTTTGACAGCTTCAGTCCGTAGACGCTGTTCCTCTCTCTGTTTCTCCAACTTCTTCTCCGTTGCTCTTGTCTCCTTAGCTCCCACTTCTTTGTTGCTGTTCAGCTCGTGCCGGAGTTTCTCTGAGATTTTCCTGCTCCTTTTGATCAGCGGTGCAATAATGTTGGATTATCTTTTCGATCTATTCTGAGGTCTGCTCAACTGCCTCGTAATTACCGGCTTTCGTGTAGCATTCACTCAGGTGTCCATAACTTAACCGCACTCGCTCTTCAGCTTTATCCAATTTTTCCCTTGCCTCGTCAATCTCCTCGAGTTGTGGGAAGTCGGTTTCCAGAAGACGCGCAATTCTAAGCCGAGCTTTCGTAAAGAAGCCTTCGCTGATGCCTTGCATCCTTTCTCTTGCACACGAACTTCGCTGCCAGTCTTTTCCTCAACTTCTCGTATGATTCCGGTTTCACTCACCTCTCGGGCTTTTTTAATCGCTCGCTTCTTTCCAGCCATGAGAACCACCCTCTGCTAGCAGAAATGTTAGGGAGGCGAGGGAGTGGAGAAATGACTCTGCAGCCGCTTTGGTTCACTTGAACCTTCACACTGATTTATTGCCAACAATCTTCCAAATATATACAAAATTTCCACCACCCACAAAAGATCATAAAAACTTCTATAAACGTAAATAGTTTCGTAGATACAACAGGGTTAGTTTATATATGCTGTTCAATGCATAATTAAGTAGTTTCTCTACCAGCAAGGCCGCTACGCAATATAATTAAGTCCCCACGCAAACGTATTTAGCTACGGCTACGGTAATTATCTACACTACGCAAGCATAATTAAAGTCAGTTTCGATGGGAAGCAATCTCTTTCGATATGGTGACCCAGTCATTTTCGGGTTCTCAACTTCCTACGTAACACGGACTTCAGATGTGCATGGTAAGCTCAGGCGTATTTATGGGCAGGCACTCGTCAATAAAAAGGTAACAAACCTGTTCGTAGGGTAAGGACGCTCCAGATAATGTTTACACAGTAGGAACTCTGTGTTGCTGACTATTATGTTGTCATTACTGGTGTTGGGATCTATTTTGGTCATGACCTTGACTTTGTGTTGCTGTTTTTTAGCTTGTTGAGGTGGTTGCTACTAGGCAATACCTACTTTCTGATCTTCTCCAATACAGGTCATTAACTCGATGTCTGTGGGTAGGCAAGTATAGGCAAGAATTCAGAGGCTACTGAAGCACCTTTTAACAAGTTTACTGACATGATTCAAAAATGAGATGAGCTCTTTTATAACAGGACGTAATTTTTTGAATAATATACGGCCAACAGTTGTCTTTATACTATTTTTTATAAGTATTTTAATGAAGATTGATTCAAGTTCACTTCATTAATATATATTCAGGTCCGTTAAAAGCTTGTGTAGTAATTTGTCAGAACCGGATAGAATGGGGGGAACAAATTGTTTGATTCAGATAATGGATGTTCTATAAGATAATTAAGGATGCTCGCTAATTTTGTTGTCACTTTGTATTTTTTTTTCGCTGATAGCTATCTATAGAATACGGATTTTTTAAAATACCAGTTCATACCAAAATCAATCCAAATAAATGGAGCATATAACAAAAATAGGTCTGAGTAATATGGAAAACAGATCAGGAAGAAACAATATTGGAGTGGAGGCGGAGCTTTGGGAAGAGAGAGAGCGCATCGTATCAGCTGGAAGGCTAAGTCGGATAAAGATGTCCCACCACGAACAATCGTGGCACGGTTCGCTAACTGGAAGGAAAAAGAAGCAGTACTAAAATCAGCACCAAAGTTGAAGGGATCTGGAGTATTTATCAACAATGATTTTTCCGAGGAAACGATGCGACGAAGGAAGGAGCTTTTACTTACTGTGATGAAGATGCGCTAACAAGGCCATTACTCTTTTCTTAAGGTGGACCGGACAGTCTGCAGGGACAGCAAGTAAGTTGTATTTAGTTATAGTAGGAAGCCCGCAAGGGACTTCCAAGATATGTTACCATCTAAAATGGGAGTCCCAGCGGTTCAGCGCAAGGCCATTAGTTGATGAAGAGAATCGCACGAAGTACCTTGGACTTCTTGAACAGTCCATGGCACTATTAAAGCTTAGCATCAGAATCTTGTACCACTGACAGATTTGCTAATGCTTATGGTCGTACAAAGCTGTCTCTTCTCTGCGCATTCACTACAGCATTGGCGACGAAGGTTAAGCTTCAAGAATGAAGTTCGAGAAATTCAATGCCGATCGTAAGAAGTTGTCCAACTTTCAGCTGCGTTTCGAATTCCACTGCAGACGAGAGAAGCTTACCAACGACGAAGAGAACAAAGACCATTTGATTGAATCGTTAACGCTGCCCGTCTTCAAAAGGTTGGTAGACTTACTAGGAAGCAGGAAGCTTAACGACGACGCGGTAAAGTTGAACGACTGCAGGAAAGTTTTAAGCGATTACTATGATCCAAAGCCAACCCAGTTAGCTGAAAGAGTGAAACTTCATCGAATACGGCGTCAACATGGACAAACAGCCGTTGAGTTCAGCGCGGCACTTCAGTCAATCGCAAAAGGCTGTAACTTCGATGAAGATAAAACAAATCCTGAAGAATCTAGGTTGCGCGATTGTTTTGTTACAGTGTATGACGACGCTCTGATACAGGAACGATTGATGACAGAAGAACGTCTAACACTAAGGTCTGCGGTAGAGCTTGCAACTCGACTAGAACTCGCACAAAAGGCAGCCCAAGTATTCAAGAGCGGAACGAACGATAGCATCGAAGTGCACAAGGTCTCGCTGCGGGAAAAATCAAGCGACCGCAATGTCCCGTGTGCGAACTGTCGAAGTACAGATCACCGGTACAATCAATATCAGGCCTGTAGAAAATGCAAAAAAAATGGACACTGGGTCCAGAAACTGTCCTTAAGGCTGGAGGATATGAGCAAAACCTTTAAGCCGTCAAATGTGAGTACGGGAAAGAAAAAGGGAACTCACCTTGTCGAAGCAAAACGGTGGTCATCAAGTTCGTCTTCGAGCGAATCGAGGGACAAAATAGAAATTTTTGCGACAGAGGTAACCAGCAGCAGTGAGGAAAGGATGGAGGGGCCACACCAGTCTCCGTAAAACTTTTGCTTGACGATTATCGACGATAGCTCGAATTTTTTTGTACGATCCAGGAGCCAGTGTGACAATATTGTCAGCCGAAACTTTTTGAAAGTTGTTTTGTAATAGGAAACTGGATCAAGCAAAGACCCAGATTTACATGGTAACGATTTTTGGAAAGGAAGAGCCCCTAGGAATTGCCAAGTTTAAGGTGCAAACAAGAAAATCGACAGCTTCCATTCCACTGACTGCAGTGGTGGTGCCAGGACGAGTAATTAATATCATTGGGCGTGATTGGCTTCCAAAATTAGATCTAGATTTAGAGTGGATCAATAAAATTTGAGAACTATCAACCCCAGCACTGCCGAAGCTTGTGTCCAGGCTATCGAAGCAAAGAAACTCCAGAAGCTTGCTGGGAAGGCTAGTCCAAGACTAGCAGAGCTGCTCGAAGAATACGCCGATCTTCTTGATAAAAAATTGGGCAAGTTTCGAGGTGATCCATTCAAGTCAAGACTTAAACTTGGTGCTGTTCCAAAATTCTGCAAGCCAAGACCAGTTCCATATAAATTGAAGGAAGCAGTCAAACAGGAGATTAGTCGATTGGTGGAAATTGGAGCATGGGACCCCGTTGATTCGTCCAAATGGGCCTCACACTGGTTATTCAACTAAAGATGAATGGCAAACTTCGTATGTGCGGAGACTACAGCGCCACACTGAATCAAGTGTTGGAAGTTCCAATCTATCCATTGCCGAGCCCAAGGAAGCTGATGGACAAAGTTGGCAGATGTACTTGGTTGCATCAAATCAATCTTCCAGATGCGTATTACCAGAATGAGCTCGATGACGAAAGTCAAATGATGACAGTGTTAAAAACTTAGCATGGATTAACCAAGGTAAAACGCCTGCCATTCGGAATCACATCTGCACCTGGGCTGTTTCAACGTCGAATGGAAATAGTTAGGGCAGATTTGTCAGTTCCAACTTTCTTTGATGATCTATTATGTGGAGGCAAGTCGATTGACGACGCATTGGTGGAACGTCGGAGATTTTTTCAACGACTTTGCGAAAAGGGCACGAAATTCTCACTAGAAAAAAGTTGATTTCTGGTGCAAGAAGTCACCTGCCTGGGTAACAAGTTGGACAAGCACGATATTCACATGTTATCGGATGGCATTGACGCCATCGTAAGAATGCCTTTGCTCAAATCAGCCGATACGCTAAGAACTTTCTTAGGTGTGGTTACTCAGTATCGGGATTTTATACCTGATCGGGCAAGGAAAGTGGCCCCACTGCACGAGTTACTCAAAAAGGATGCGAAATGGAAATGGGGTCAAAATGAACACAGATCTATTGAGGAACTCAAAAAGGAAATAGCTTCAGATCGCGTAATGGCTTATTTTGATCCAGCACTCCCACACATTCTTGAGTTGGATGCTTCAAACAAAGGACTTGACGCGGTACTGAAACAGGTTGAAGGTTATACGATCAAGCCTGTAGCTTCTGCTTCTAGATCGCTGCTAGCTGCGGAAAAGAACTATAGTCAAGTGGAAAAGGAAGCCGCTGCATTAGTGTTTGGAGTCACAAAATTTCATCAGTATTTGTACCGTAACCGATTTAATATGATCACAGATCACAAGCCATTGCTGGGTTTTCTGAGTCAAGAAAAGCCGATGTCTGCTTGTCAGAATAGCAGAATTCTTCGCTGGAGGATGAAATTGGCCGAGTTCAACTACGAACTGCGTTATTGTCCCGGGAAGCAACTGTTGGAAGCGCATCTTCTCTCGTAGGAACCTCTCTCTACTGAGATTCAATTTCCTGAAAGTACAAAAATTATAGCTGCACTAGAAGCTTATCTTTATGAAGAATTTCCTGTCTCCAATAGCCACATTTGCCAAGTGAGCCACAAGGACGGCATAGTATCCAATGTTATGGCTTGTATTAAATCTGGTTGGACTGCCCCTGAGACAGGATTGGAGCCATCTAAATCACTAAAGACGAAGCGTTCAGTCACAATGAAGTCCTGTTCCGAGGGGATCGAGTTTAATTCCAGCTAAACTGCGGAAATCAATCTTACAGCAATTGCATGCTGGACACCCCGGAACTGTCAGAATGAAATCTATTGCTCGAAGTTACGTTTGGTGGCCAGGGATTGACAGAGAAATCAAGAACATGATACGGAGTTGTGACGGGTGAGTGATGCTCCAGACGCAAAGGAGACTTTGTCTCATTTTAGGCTACCCACAAGAGAGAATCGGAGTTGACTGCACATTGATTTTGCAGGCCCACTTCAAGGTAATTACTTAGTGCTGGTAGTAGATGCAAAATCAAAGTGGCCAGAGGTTCTGCGTCTGAGCCGTGCAACAAAGGAGGCAGCAATCGATTTCTTGAGCCAACTTTTTGCGACATTTGGAATCCAAGTCAGTTGGTGACTGATAACGGTCCAGCGTTTGCAAACGTGGGGTTCCAGCAGTTCACCCAAAGCAATGGAATACAACTTATTACTACCGCGCCGTATTCACCAAAGACGAATGGAGAGGCCGAAAGATTTGTCAAAACCTTTGAGCAAGTGATGAAGGCTGAGGGAACGTCTCCGTCGAAATTGGCGATGACTCAGCTGGAGCGTTTTCTTTTGACTTATCGGAATACTCAACATTCAATGACGAGAATATCGCCTGCTGAAGCACTTCTTGGACATCGATTACGCTGGCGAATGGATTTGATATTTCGCAGTGGTGAAGACATAATCGAGAAATGGGCTGGTAAGACCACACGTGGGGAGGTGCGGAATTTCAAGTAGGGTGAACCGGTGTGGGTAAGAGACTTAAGATAACGAGTGAATCATCGTGAGGTAACAGGATTTATTGCAAAAGTTCTTGGTCCAGCCACGTGTTTAGTTGAATGTTGAGGTGGTTTATGGCGTCGACATGCTGACCAAGTCATTCGCCGTTTAAATCAAGAAGGTGAAGAGAACATGTTAATGAAGGTTCCAAATTACGAACCAAGCAAAGCTAGCTCGACTAAAAGCGCCACGATCGGCATCGGTGTCGAAATATTGACTGTCCCTGTGGATAAGCCAAGCGTCGACACAAAGTTTAGTGTACCCGATATGGACCAGGAAAAAACAATGTGTGCAGATAGCCTCCCAGAGACTCTGAAGCATTATCGGAGTCACCAATATCCGACTTGCCATTAGACTGCCACAGTGGACGGTTACGACGAGTCGAAAAGATTTCTTATCCTAAGTAAGAAATCAAGAAGGATAGGAGAGGTGTACAGTAGGAAGCCCGCAAGGGACTTCCAAGATATGGTACCATCTAAATGGGGATTCCATAAGGATGGTACGATACCGTTGGGAATCCCAGTGGTACAGAGCAAGGCAATTGGTTGATGAAGAGAATCGTACGATGTACCTTGGAATTCTAGAACAGCCCATGGCACTATAAAAGCTTAGCATCAGAATCTTGTACCATGTACAGATTTGCTAATGCTTATGGTCGTACTAAGCTGTTTCTTCTCTGCGCATTCACTACAAGCCCAGTTCTCAGTTTCATGGTCTTGCTCTCATATATCTCACCTCTAATTTAAATGAATTCTGACACGGACTCAAAGCAAGGTGCTCCAGAACGATAGGGGCATAACACGAAACCTCCCTTCTTCAAATAACAGACCCCAACGGAAACGTGTTCACAAATTAAATCCTTGAGGATCTAGAGTATACACCTGTATGTAGCCTCCCAGCTGCGAATGACTTCTTCTCTAGCATACTTGGTACTACAAAAAGATATGAGCTGTCCCTGTTATCCATAAATATGCGCAGTTCGAGTAAGAACATTGATGATTTCATGGAATTTGAAGAGCGAGGTAAATACGTATAATGTGATGTAATATAAAATTTGTTTAATTTGCACGAGATTAGCTTCCTGCAAACTCTTGTTTTTACGTACAAGCGCAAGCATGGCCAACTTCCTTCTACTTGCATGCCCCATGACGCAACTTGATCAAAGCACTTTAATTTTTTAAAAATGTGTGTGTGTTCCAAGCTTGCTATTCGTGCTTATTTGATGAGCATCATGTATAAAAGTGAGATCTGAGAAAATCGAACCACCTAAATTTACGATGCAGATTCAAATAAAATTAATTTGTCCAGAATCTTCAGAATCGATACACTACGTTCGTATAATTTTATCATCAGTTATGAATGGGCTTGTATGCATTCTCAATTCCAATTTTTTTTTAATGCCTACAAAATTTTCGCTTCAAATTTTGAATCAAAGGTAGCATCAAAGGTAGCATCAACATCCTTTATTTTGTTATATTCACTTTCATTAAATAATTTCTTTTTCAATTAAACTTTTCTTTCATGGAAAGTAGATGTATCGTCACACTAAGTTTGCCAATGGACTAAAAGTCCCATTGTTTCCAGCAATAAATAATAAACTGCAAAGAAAGCCTTCATGTTCAGATAACTTTGTTTGTGCATCGTAGGATTCATAAAGGGCTTCATATATCTTTTATACAAAATCAAACAATTTAGCTATCGTATTCTTGTGATGTGTAATCTTCTTTAAACGTCATGCAAACTCTACGTTTGAGAGATAAGGGGCTTTTGTCAATGTGTGCGCATTGAAATTTTAAGGGAGACCCTGATGCATTTGTAACTTACATTTAAGATTTAAAATTGGCAACCAGTCAATTTTGTCATGGCATTGTGAATTATCTAGTCTTATTCGTCATGAGGTTTTGGGGATCCCAAATGTTTTTTCCAGCAAAGATTGCTTTCAGCAGTGACTCAAAGGCTGCACTGTACACTGCAGAGCGGAAAGTTGTAAAAGTAGTATGACACAGACACGGTCCATGCTTTATAAGTTTCATATGCTCCAGAGTCTTTGGTGCTGACGCTGGCTCTAAAAGAACAGAAAATGTTTAATGCAAATATTTCGAGAAATTTTTCAATGAAATATTTGAAGCAGTAGCAAAACTAAAGTTTGCTAGTTGATAGAGGAGCGCTATTCAGCGGTCCCTGTTATTATATCAAGTTTAGACCAAAAAAAAAATTGTGGAAACGACGTGACATACAGTGCTGTGCTTAGAAAAGCGCTATTCAGCGGTCAGAACACTAAAAATGATTGTGAAGTTACTGCAAGACTTTTCAAGGACCATATTTAGGCTTATGACCTGGGCTCTCTTACGGAAGTCATTGCATTTAAGTAATGGAAAATTTTACTGCACTTGCTTCGAGCATTTTGCAAATGGTCGTGCTACCTTACATTATTTGTCGCTGCAGGAACTTGTCACTGCAGTAGAGTATTTCAATGAAGATTCCATTTCAAAACGACCTTCTGAGAAAGATGGTGTCAATCTAGTCGCAGAAGTTCAAAACAAGGCATAATGGTTGGTGCCAAAGTTGGGATGTGTACTTGTACGTATGTATGCAGTATGTGGACGTTTTTAAGAATTGGCTGCCAGTTTCTCCTATTGATAGGATGCAGCAGCTATGTTAGACTTTGGCAAAAATAATCCACAGCCTAAGTTACATTAGCATTTTTAATCACAGCCTATTTAAAGCCAGTCAGTTTTACGCAGCTCTCACAGTGATAAAGAAATTAGGCAAAGCCACTATACTTCTCCTCAAAGCCTAATCTGTAAACGACGAGACAAAAGGTTACTTGAAAATGGCAGATATGCTCCACCATGATGGAGGAAAAGCTGTAGCAGCTAAGCCGGAATGATTCAAGTGTATGTGATGGTCTGGATCATTTTCAAGAAGACCTTGAAGCAATTCAGCATGTATCATCGCTATCTGTCTTTGTGCTTAGTTACAGGAGGACATGTACTCCTTTGGCTGGCACGATTCGAAGCTGCAAGTGTGAAGCAAAGATTAGGCTTCAAACACTTTTTAAACTGTTCCTATCAAATTTTTGGGTAAGACTGAGCACTGCAAAACATTAAACACAGTAGGATGCTGCTTACTGCATGGCAACATCTCATTGTATTTATATTCGCTTGCTTGTAATATAAACTTCCATTACTCACTTCTCATTCCTTTCTGTGCTGTTGGGTATTAGATCTCCTAATTCACAATGTTAATGTCAAATATTTACTTATACAATTCAATGCTTTTCCCTGAGGGATTTTTTCAGCAGGTCTTCCGCTGCAGTTGGCACAGTCTCTTTCTGCGTTCGCTGCTAACCTGCGACGGGAAGCGTGGTGGCATAGTTGGTTCCCGTCTACCTTGCACCGTCGGCTGGATGTTCTCACACAGACCGACGCATTTTGAGATTTAGAGTGGCAATTTTAAACAACTTGCCGTGCATACAGCTCCATGATTTTCAATTCCGCTGTTTACTTATGTAGTGGCTATGTGCTGATATGCAAAGTAAGTAAATAAGAAAGTAAGTAAGTAAGTAAGTAAGTAAGTAAGTAAGTAAGTAAGTTAGTAAGTAAGTAAGTAAGTAAGTAAGTAAGTAAGTAAGTAAGTAAGTAAGTAAGTAAGT
>QQSS02228260.1:0-10398 GCA_003687565.2 Craspedacusta sowerbii | reverse complement strand
TATGTATGTATGTATGTATGTATGTATGTATGTATGTATGTATGTATGTATGCATGTATGTATGTATGTATGCATGTGTGCATGTATGCAAAGAGCGGCGTAAAAGCACACAGCACAACCCGTGCAACGCAACGCGCAGGTTACCCACAACGTGAAGGCGAAACACTTGCTACTAGCTTTCAGCGATGGACACACTCAAGAGGCAAGCGATCTTGCAAACTTGCTTGCAAATTTATAGGTCTAAGACGTGCAATTTTTCAGAGATAGAGCATTGAAACTTACAACAGCCAACCCACCTACCCAAAGGCAAGTTAAGGTCAGGAAAGTGATAAAATCTTCACGTACCAACTGGTGAAATTCGTTCCGGTGTAAAACCCATCCTTGCTCATACCAATGGTGACGTTGACGCCGTAGTACTGGATACCGTGACCAATGGCAGCATTGGCCATAGTCCATCTGTCGTCAGGAAACTCCGGCAAATTGCCGGACGAGCTGCCGATCCGCGTAACATTCCGAAACGTGTACGCAAATGACTGCGTATCTCTCGACCGCTTCACGTCATTATACGAAACGGGCTTCCACGCAGCGAAAGCATCGTTCTTTCCAACCGGCATGCTTAGCGAAAAGAACGTGAATATCCCGGGGGTGTACTCATCATCCAAAGACTTGCGCGTGGAGAATCTAGGTCTGGCTTCGGTGGACTGTTGTCTGAACATCAGCACTTCCATGGCGTACCTGATGTCCGAGCTATTCGCAACCGTGACGGGGAGATTCTGCATGGAGAACGTAAACTGGGTCAGGTTCGCGTGCACAGGATCATGAGGCAAGTGGGAGTCCTGCTTTTCCTGACCCATGGCTTGGAGCTGCAACAAACAAGCGCGTCCAATACTAATAAGTGTACACAACCAACAATGTAAGCAATGTTCGTAAAGCTTACGTAATAAAAAGTACAAGGAGCACCCACAATTAAAGCACCAACACGAATTCAGGACGCCCTCAACGAAGATTTTAGCCAAGCAATTATTACTCCATTCCCAAACAGTACAAATTTGGTGACAATGCGCCCCTAAAACACGAAAAACTGCCTATGTACATAAGGGTTAAAATGGAGCACACGTCGGAAAAAAAGGGAACTTACTACTGAAATAGTATTCACAGGTTCTAATTAAGATTTTGGGCCATTACTTCCTCGAGGCAATATGACGTGGGAAAATTTAGCGAATCAACAAGACATGCTGCCATGCCTTAACACTAAAATAAACTTCCACGATTCGAATTTCACTTTTTAAACTCCCTTAACAAAATTTTTGTGGGCAAAGCACTTAAAGTGTACGCACCGACGTTCAAATGAAATATAAAAAGATGGATGCATACAAACCTCAAACATCAATGTTGCATTGGGGTGTTCAACACTCTTTCCTTTAAAGGCGACGCTGTCATTAGAGTGATCATCTAGCAGCACCCAAGAGAAATTGCTCATGATGTCAGGGAACACAATTCCATCACCAAGAAAAACAGTATCTGGATGGTCGGCATAAGGAAGCACCCGTGACAGAATAAGACCAGAAACAGATCCGACGTCCGGTGCAAATGTTATACCCGTGCCATTTTTCTCATATATTGCATTCCAGTCGATGCTCACGGCGGTGACTTTATTGACACGTGCTATTAAGATCGTGGGCTGCCAGATGCAACTCCAAACATAATGGATAGCGTCACTCTCATTTCGGATATTCGTGGCAGCAACGTGAACTAGTTTATAGGCGGTAGAATTAATACAAATGCTGGGTGGACATTCATAAACTTTTTTGATAATCTAAAGGAGGCAGCAAAACAATACGTGGTACCTTTCGCGTGAAGCAGGTCATACAGACTGCGTTTTTAGCAGATGCATTTAAAACTATATAATAGCTTATGAAAAGGACAAGGTGACAATCTACCTACAGAAACTACTCACGAAAGTTTATTTTAAAAGCACTCAAAGGCTGGACAGCTGAACAAAGTTAGCTTGCAAATACCAGTGATGCACATGCCACTAAGTTGTTGCTGTTGTTCTCATGACTACCAAATGCTCCTGCCAAGAACAAGTACGATGGGAGGATTGGAAATTGGGGTACAGAGGACGACTGTTGAGTAAGCAGCAACCAGGATGAACCTGGCAAGCACATAGCCTCTTGGGAAGCCCAGTTCATTTTTATGATCAGTATATGACTTCCAGTGCACCTCAGGAGGACAAACGTCCAAAAAGGTAACAAAAGCACTGACAAAAATTATATTGAATCCAGTAGTCACATCTTATGCTTGGCGTAAACTTCACATAACGTAATTAATCTACACCAACAACTTGTAAGAGAATGAATAATGCATGCCCAAACATCTTGTTTCCCCACATTGCAGCTACTGTTTTGATTCCCTGCCTAATTTATCAAATCAGATATGAATTCCTTAGGGTGACTTAGAATAGACAAGCCTTGACAAAGGAATGCCAACATACTACACTGTAGTCCACACATCCACATGCCAACTGCTATAAAAACCAGATTAAAAAATTGAAACACATTCTCACAACTTTCTATCTTCTACACTACACAACTTTCTATCTTCTACACTAAGGTGACCTGCTAAGTCAGAACAATGGTAACAATTAAAGCAATTGATTTACAGAAAAAGAATGTTTGAATTGCATAGGTTAAACCAATAAAGTTCTTTTACCGATCTCTCTGTGTACTCAGTCTTCCCCAAGCAAATATGCATCCAACCAATGAAAGTCAAAATTTGAAAGAGCTCCATGAATTACAACGTTTCTGAAAGTTTTTGAAATCAACCAATCAATACATCATGTTTATTGGAAGCAGCTTCCATCCAACGAAGTCTGCTGAAGAACAGCAAAATAGGAAAATTGTTACCATAGATGAAATGATAGCAGGTACCTAAACAAAAACTACAGAAAAATGAGAACAATTTGAAAGAGTTATAAACTTGAATGGATGCAATGGTGAATATGAAGTAAATACTACTTGGTCTGCAAAGCAGTTCAACCTTCTAAGTTTCATCCCTTATTATTTTGATTTTCTCATTTGCTGCAAAAAAACTCAAGCATATCAAAATATTGACACAAAAAAAGGCATTGATGAAACAACATTAAAACGCATAACAAATGCCATTTAATGTCACCAACATTTACTGATTTTGACATTTTTCAAAGCATCACCTGGACCAGGAAATTAACAAATCTAATGCATGCCTTTCTGGGACTTTTGAATGGCCATTTAAATCTTTTGTGTATAGAACCAGATCTTACCTAGGTATCCTGAAAATAAAAGCTTAAAAATGTGTGTGCCCCAAATTAGCTGTTGCCATTTCTACGATCCAGGCCTACTTTGTTTACCTCTACAATGCCTTATCACCAAGTAGACAAACATAACAGAAAGGCAAAGTTCGAACATGTAGGAAAGCTTCAATGAAAAAGGCTTGATAAGGGTGATCAACAAGGAGAGACAAAGAGAAACAGAATGTAAATGTGAGACATTTGCTGCAAATATGGGTGGCAAATCTTTTTATGTGTCATCTGCTAGGACTTTCTTCAATAAATGAAATCCTCCTTTTTCTACTTGTAACAGGGGAGAATGGGATGGTTCATATGGTTGATATAATCATCAGAGCATTGCCAAGTGTTTCAACTGCCAACCCTAATACGGGCTAATTCTAAGCTCTTTAGCTCCTTTTTGTCAATCTTCCACTGCTGCTTAAAGTTTGGAAAAGCTCAGGATCTGATTATCATCTACTGCTTTAATTTTACGAAGTGCATTTAAGAAAATTAAAAGATAAAACAACGAAGGAACATAACAATGAAAAGAATTCATTCAAAGTTTTCGAAGTTGAAGATTTCTATTTACCACTTGTCAAAAGGCAGCTTATCATTAAGATATATATAGTCTATTATTTTTTTTTCTTCAAATTTAAACAATAGATCGAAGCTGGTCGGAAAGTCAGAAAACCTTGGAAGGCCAGGCTATAGTAATTGCCTGGACTTAAATCCTAGGACGGAAACGCTCCACCTGAAACGTATGACTGAAACCATTGCTTGACTGCCTCACATAATTCGACAAAGAATATGAGTTTACTGAAATTTTTGTGGTCAACATTGCCAAAGTTGTTTGGCGATCATAAAAAACTTTACATACCTTCATTTTGGTACGTTTTTCTAACTTGCTGTCATATCAATTACGGCATATTCAAGTGGTTAATTATAAAACGAACCTGAAGTTTGTACAAATTCTGGTTCTCACATAAGTACTTCGCTATTTGAAAAGATGCGACCTTAAGGCGAATTTTAGACTAAAGCATGGCGCCAGTTTCTAAAAAAAATATCATTTAAGACGAGCTTAGCAGTTTTTGGTGCCTTCAGTTTCACATGGCAGGTTTGCCTGAGTACGTGGAAATGAGGTTCGCTTTAGGGTTCAGCTCTTTAGCCTTTCGAGAGGCTCACTCACCACCCGAAGCCTGGCTCCAATCGTTTTCACTGATAGACTTCGAGAATAATCCGGGAAAACTACTGGCTCTTCAACAACACCAAGACCAACGAGCTCGAGAAGATTCTTCGCATAGCCAGTGCAGTCACGAGACGGGTTCATGTCTTATGCCACGGTTGCTAATTGAAACACGCGGCATCCATGAGCTACGTCGACTGATCACAAGAAAAGACTTTTCTTGAGATCATTGGGTATTTCACAATCGACGAGTCCAGTTCCAGAAGTGCTTAAGCAACATGCGGCGTACTTTGAAATAAACGGACCCAAAGATCTAGAATCTCCAGGCCACCTTCTTTCATGGAGTTTTAACTATCATAGTTGTGTCATAGTCATACAATAATGGTGGCCCACACCTCCCGGAATAAGTGTTATGTCTTTGGGAGGGGACTGGGCTGGAATAAGACAAAAGATTTAGTTGAATTTGGGTACTTCTACAACAGAATTAAGAAGTTCGTGGAGACGTCGCACCTAAGAGCAGCATAAATTGATGGAGTAGTTAAGTGTATCTATCATGTCAAATGGAACATATTTACAATGATCCTTGACTATTCCCTCTCTTCAGCTTTATCAAGATGATCTCCAGCTTTAAGGTTCTCGTAAAAGGTGACTGCCGCATTAAAGCTTACACAAGTAAGGAGTTCACATATGTCATCATGCTTTTTTGCCTTTATTAGCAAAAAAAATCAGAAAATGTTCTTTTTGGTTTTCCAAGTGCATTTCGAAGCTAGGCACTTGGAATCCCTTGTCTAAGGAAGGTCACAACTTCAGAACTTGCACCAGTGATTGTCAAGCAACCTAAAGGCTCTTTACTTTGGCAGAAGCTGATGCCACGCATTTTGAATATCATTTTAGGGCCCTTTATTACAGGATTAAGAGCAGCTTTGTAGTCAATGCAAGAAACTATAGATTCTTCATCCTCTGCCTCGGTCGTTATCTGTTAATGGATGCTCTAGAAAGCAGATAGTAAATCGCTTTTTTTCTGGGCAATTCTGATCAAGCTCATCCATGTAGATGAGAACCAGAACACGATTCTCCTTCATTTTCTTCCTTTCAATCCTCCCTAAATCCCTATTATATGGCATACGACTATGCCCAGGCATTGGGAAGTAAAAATAGACCTCCGTCAGGTGTGAACTGTGGACCAAAGAATGCATGATCCTACTGTGTATTTGTTCTTGTTCTGTGAGAAGCAGTTGTCAGCGAAAATGTACAGTATTCTAACAGAAGGCAAATTTTACACAGTCATTCAATCACGAAAGCACCTCATTGGGGCATGAGTGCAGTCACGAAAGCAAAATTTGTAGAGCCACAACTGGCACTTGTAGTATTCCTGTCCAATGTCAGTTACAGGCACTGGCAAGTTCTTTGGAAAATTCATAGCTATCGCGTGGCTATGGGATTTGCTTGCCTTAGCAGCTTGTGACTGCTCGTCAATCCCGACATAAAACACTTCTCCAAGTCAAACATGAAGTTCATGCTCAACCTTTAACCGAGAAGCAGTTTCTCATCATGGTCCCTCTTTGATGCTGCTATCTGGGCTGCAAGCTTTTCGCAGGTGTCGCAAATTTCACAGTGACATCAAAAATTGTGAGTCAAGAATGCGCTGTTTATAAATTTCAATGCGGCCAGTGCGACGCTGGCTATATCGGCATGACAACCCGCCACCTGCATCAACGCATCGAGGAACACAAGCAACAATCGAGCTCAATCGGTCAACACCTGGCTACTCATCTATTGGCAATCAATTTCGATCTTCACGCCGGCTTCTCAACTCTGCCCATGTGTCGTTCCAAATAGGAGTGCCTGTTAATTGAGAGCTTGATGGTCGCACACCATAAATTCGCCAACTCACTTAACGTACAGTCAGACTCGATTAAGTTGAAGCTGTTTTAGCTCGACTTCGAAGATGTGACTCTGGCGATGTGTGCTCTGCTTGGTTTTGGTTTTCGTTTTTTTTTTTGTATTTTTGTTCGTTTAGTCTGAAGATGGTCCAAGAAGGGACCGAAACGTCCTTAAAAATTATTAGCTTTATTCTTTGCCTTACTTCTTTATGCTGTCGTTGAGCAACTGCTGTCATCACCATGATTTTTAATAAGTGCGATAAAGCATGCTAGACAAACTGGCGACCACTCTCCCTTCTGTGTGTAGATTATAAAGTCTTTACAAAAATCCTGGCCATGCGCTTAAATGGAGCATTATCCACACTTTTGGGTGTTGAGCAAAACACATGGCCACGCAAAAAAAAAATAATAATAATAAATAAGTAAGTAAGGTGTCTTTTACAAGTCTTGCTACAATTCAAAATGTTATACACCACGCCAAGCAGAAAAGTGCACCTATTACAATCCTCAGCTTAGACCACGCTTTCCACTGCGTCGCCGGAGACTTCTTGGACAAGATTTTAATCAAATTTGAAATCCCACCTTACTTCAAAGGGCGGAGAAAAACTTGCATAAAGACATCACAGCCCATCAGAACAACGGACACCTTTCCAACATCATCTTCGTTTCCCGAGGGGTCCGCCAAGGATGTCTCTTATCAGAAAAACTTTGTACGACTGTTGTTGAACCCAGGGCAAAAGCTATTCGCTTTGCTCCCAGACGGAACGAGTTCAGGGTAGGCAACACAACTTGAAACTCACGCGGTTCGGGGAATGAAGGTCCTGGGCATCCACTTGTCTATTCCTCGAAGTTTATCCGCCAGTTAAAAAAAAACAAAACACAACAATATTACAGCAACGTTTTAATACTCGGAGAGCAGTCAATAGTCCAGATGCAATTATTGCTGCGGGTTTGGCATGAAACTGCCAAAAGGACAAGTGGGGGCTTTCATGTAGCACCATTGATTATGTTCATACACAAAATGGTAATTGCATTTTATGTCTGATTCACCAGGTCGGTTGAACGTGTTGCACAATGACGCTTTCAGAATTTCCAATGTTCAAAGTGGAACAGTCAGATACTTTGAGTCCTTGGCTGACAGTATGTAATGTTTCTCTTGGAATGTTTTGAACAAGGGGAGGAACAAGGTGGATGCGTAGTGACTCGCAAGATATACGAGATTAGAGAGATAAGAGAATTCTTCATTGACTGTACCAGAAACAGTAAGGAAACCTAAAACCAAAACTTAAAATCTCATAATTCCCCTGCCTTAAGGGAAAACTGTGCAACTTAAAACAATTA
Organism: Craspedacusta sowerbii; assembly: GCA_003687565.2. Lineage (NCBI taxonomy): Eukaryota > Metazoa > Cnidaria > Hydrozoa > Limnomedusae > Olindiidae > Craspedacusta > Craspedacusta sowerbii. The sequence continues at coordinate 2,684 of QQSS02228260.1, read as the reverse complement.
CAAATGATTTCCTATTTCATAGCAAGCCCACTCTCTTGGCTAAGTTGAACACCATCTTTCTATCAGTGGACCAAGGTGGACTGGGTTTTATAGACCCTGTCACACAGTCTATGTTTTAAAGACTCAAAGTCGCAAGTAATGTCTTGGTCGCAGTTAACTGCCTAACTTTGATGCCAATAGCTAGGTCATCGATAGCGACCTGAATTACAACCATGCAACCCACACTTCGAGCACACGTCGCATCTAATGCTGAGCTCACTATAGCCATGCCAACAGCTTACAATTTTCCCATGTTGTATCTATCCCTGTTGCCGATATGTAATACCTACCAACCCATACGTAATAAAGTCGCTACCAAACTAATGCAAATTAAACAGTTGTATCGAGATATTCAGACGAACCCTAGACCAGATGTCCTTAAACCTCGATGGCAGGAAATATGGGAGTCGTCCTTACGATGCCGCGCTACTAATAAAGCACAAAACACGTTGCCAAAACCTCATCACATATATTCCCAAAGTGCGAGCTCATGACAAGGAAGCCGTCAAATCTGCACAAGCCCAGAGGCCTACGAAGGCAATTCTGGTGTGGAAGATGGAAAGCAACTAACGAAGCGTTCATCGACTGTTCACTGCAATGTCAAGTCACAATCTGTACATGGTCTCGAATTTGCACCATGCTAGGAACTCTTTTTCATATAAACGCACCCATCGTACGACCCCTGTTAGTTTTTTTTCCTTATCAACTAATTTATCGCTGCCACAAAAACGATTTATCCTGACAGTAGTCTGCTATTCCATCTACGAAATATGGCTTTCAAGATGCCGCAGTCATAAAGAATTCACTCCTGACCACCCAAAAGATGTATGGCGGAAATTTGTCAGGATATCGGATCTCAATAGTTCGACAACTTTGCGCTGGCTAAGAAATCTATGACAGAAACATGATTCACAAGGCGTGTATGTATACATATATATACACACAGGACTGCTAAGAAAGCTTGTCTGTAGATACAGATAGGTATAGGTATATACAGGGTATTGTAGGCGATAACAAGGTATAGGCCAAACGGCTGATAGGTATGGTAGAATTAGCTGATAGAAAGTAAGGATAGCAGCTACTCTTGTTAGCTTCTTTGAGAGTTCAGCAATCTTAAGTCTCCAGGTCGGGGATACATCTAGTGACACTCGCAAATATTTCAAATTATTTGATTGAAATATTTTACTATTTTTAATACCGTATACAAGAACAGCCTCTACGAATTAAGCGTTATTTGACCTTCTTGACTTCTTCGAGGTCGACCTCGAACCTATTTGAGCAGACAAGAGTACTTAAACTCGGTACCTTATCAAACTGAGCAGATATTTTTACATAGACGACTCGAATAATGGCCAATTGCCATATTCCCTAAGTTCACTTGTGTCTGTAAGAATAGTACCAAGAAATACCAGAAATAGCGGAGCTAGAAAGCCTCATGTACCACAGACCTTCACCGTTATATACGGTGATAGACCATTGAAATTTGCAGGTCCTATCATTCTCAATAGCCTGAAGACTATAAGCATTGGTACTACTGCCACGCTTCAAAAGACAGCTTAACGCCTTCCTCACAGCAAAATACTGGGGTTCCCGATTGCTGCAGCAACTACGTTCTACATCATCCAAGTGCTAGACCCATGTTGGTTGAAAACATTACCTGTATTTGTAAGATTTTCTATGTAAGCGTATGGTAGAACGTATACCTGGCAATATTTATGGGGGCAGTTCTACCCTTATGTACTCGCTAAGAAGAGCTCTCCTTCCCAATAAGCCATCCATTACGATTATCTTGCCGGAGTTAGCTTTTAGCTTGCTATTTGGGACCAATTAAAAATTGTTGTTGTTGTTGTTAGTGGTGGTGGTGGTGGTGCTGTTGTTGTTGTGGTTGTTCCTGTTGTGGTTGTTGTGGTTGATTGATGGTTGTAGCCCATGCTTCTAAAATACTTAACTTACGTGCTAGGATGATTGTTATAATCTGCAAGATTGTTGCAAATTTGGCGAATTCTCGTTAATTGCGAAAATGGAATAGATTTAAAGATTACTGGTGGATGATCGCTTTTTGAATTTAACGAAGAACAAAAACGAAGAAAATGGTCTAGGCTGTCCTTAATTTCCTTCCCAAACAAAAAATAAGTCGTCGATGTAACGGTGCCAGCGTTAGAAAAAGGTGCCGATAGCTATTAAGTTATCTTGACCCAAACTTTTGTCATGAAAGTGTTTGCGTAGTTAACAGCAAAGGAGGTGCCTAAAGCTGTGCCCAAATGTTTGATTGAAACGAAAACGGTTTTCGAACAGCATGGTGTTGCAAGTAAGATTTTTACTTATTGATGAGGTGAGCGTGATAGTGGGAGTGGTTTTCTCGTGACGCATTTACGAAATTCTTGCATGCTGAGATACCATCTGCGTGACAAATACTGGGATACAGGGATAGAGTATCCATAGCGATAATTAAGAAGTCCGCAAGGTTCAGGTTTTCTGGCTGTCACCAAACCCCGTGACAAGGTTCAATAAATTCGTGAATCTACGTACTCAGTGCAGCTGCCCTTAAGAAACTCCCCTCCTATCTACCCAACTACACTCTGAGTTTCTCAGCCCCAAGCCCACCTATGAGGGACGTCCAAGACCCAACCCAAGGTTCACACAAG
>QQSS02228249.1:0-10398 GCA_003687565.2 Craspedacusta sowerbii | reverse complement strand
ATATATATATATATATATATATATATATATATATATAGAGAGAGAGAGAGAGAGAGAGAGAGAGAGAGAGAAAGAGATAGATAGATAGATAGATAGAGAGAGACATGGAGAGATTTAGTCTGATTTGCATGCATCAAAATTCAGGATGCTTTTGATTTTTTTCACGTCGTTATCGTCTTCGTTTCCTAACAGTTATTCTCGCAAGCTCTCTTTACTTTCAGAATTTCTCTGGTGGAATAAGAATTATTGATTCCAGGTATGTTCAAGTATATTATGCTGAACAAATTCAATGGTCTCGTGGCCTGTTTACTTTTCCTAATCCATTATGCTTAAGTAACTTTTTTTTTTTACTTGTTGGTTTCCTGCATATTATTTTCTTCATATATAAAGGTGTAGCTGTTGGTTTTAACGACTGCTTATGTTCAGCAAAGAATTTTGGGAACACAGTGCAGAATTTAATAGTATAGTTTTCTGCTTGGTCTCGTATTAATCGCGTTCGTTGTATAGCGCCTCGCCTGTGATATTGCCCTCCTCGGCTTTAGCGCATCACCACCAACTGCCAAGTCCTTCGTAAACAGGAGAGGCCTGTCGATAAAAAAATGTAAGTCCCCTCAAGTACGTTTCGCTTTTGGGTTCTTGTCTCGTGCATTGTGGACGGCAGAGCTGCTTGTCCATACTCGTCTCATAGCAGATCATTAACGCTATTATGAGTATGGAGAACTGCTAACTTCAAGTAATATTTTGCTGCTATTGTTGTCACTTGTTGTCATCATTATTATTATTATTATTATTATTATTATTATTATTATTATTATTATTATTATTATTATTATTATTATTACTATTATTATTATTGTTATCATTATTATTATTACTATTATTGTTGTTGTTACTGTATTTGTTTTTTTTTTCAGCTCATTTCAGTTTAAGTCGAGGTAGCAGCAAGAAGCGGGTAAATGTGCAGGTCACCATCCCGACAAAACCTGCGGAAAGCCCTGGGCAGACCTTTGGCGTGCCTTTGCAGTGCTGTCCGCAGAGCAAGCTGGAACTGGTATGCGCGGAGAAATGCTTTGGTTGGCACGGAACATTGCGTTAGCTTTGTTTGGATTTCGAGATGTTTACCAATTGCTTTGGTGCCGATGTTAAATCGCCCTGCTGAGATCGTTTTGTTTCGCTATCGGTCGTGTTTTGACGGCGCTTGGACGGGACATGTAAGGTATAAGGGGTTTGAAAACTTCACCACCGGATGGGGCTTTGTTATTTTCCATTCCTCCAGTGTCTTGGGTGTTGACCCTGTTTGGGTTGTCTTGGATTTCTAAATATGGGGTTTGCCTTGTGATCCGTAGCAGAAAGTTGCGGAGAAAACCCTGTGCAGTGCAGCTTTCAAGCCTGTGCAGTGCAGCGATTTTTATTATCTAAGCTTAATAAAATAGAAGACGCGAGCGCTGCTTTCGTCCTGCTTTCAACGCATTTTATCACACAAATGTCGCTGATTTTCTGTTGTTGTTGTTGTTGTTCTTTTATTTTTTGTTTTTGTTTTTTTGTTTTTTGTTTTGTTTTTTTTAATTTTTAATAGAGTGAGGAACACGTATGAGTTTGTGTTGGCTGTGTCTATGTAGATATTGCATGGAACGGGAGCATAACCTCGAACGGCAGTTTTATGCACAACGTGGAATCTGTTTTTCTAGAATGTTCCTTTGATTGTCGAGCATTGCTGCAACTGCATTGAAGATAAAGGCAAAGAGCTTGTGGGAATCTACCGGTATGGAAGCCTCACTTTTTGCCACGGTCGTTTATTTCAAAAGATCATGGCTTCTGAATATGCTGATAGTGTCAGTTTAAAGCTATGAGCTTTGGTTTATTGGGATAACATGTTTGTCGTACGTTTTCCTCTTTTTATCGCTCGTCACCTCTCGTCAGAAGGAAGGTCCTGGTTTATGGATTTTGGCTTTTCAAGAGCGCGGCAAATTATATTTTTCGCATTTGGCCCGTGCCTTAACAGGGTTCCTGGAAATGCAGCTGCGGTGCTGGCGTTGCAGACAGAACTGGATGCCAAGCAACCTGCAGAAATCAATTGGACGGACGAGGTACGTACTCCCACCGTCGGTCTATGTTTTGGATTTCTTCTAGTCCGGTGATCTGTTGTTTTTTTTCCCGTCATTAATTACGATCGGCGTTCTGATTTCGATGGAATATAGAGCGTAGGCAGGTTAATCCTGCGTAAACGCAAATGCATATGGTCAGGCGTACAGTGTGATTAAAAGTTCGTCTTATTTTTGTCTTAAAAGGCTTTTTGTCTTTTGACTGCTGACAATAGGAACTTGCTGTTAAACCGAGACATGAAATATTTTATTTTTGTCACTTGGATTCTGATAGTGTTTGGTATATGAAGGGAATTTTGTAAGTTTGTAAGAAGCGGCGTGCGTAAGGTATTGAGCTTTTTATACAGCGGAGTGTTTTTCTCAAAAGGTCCACTTATCTTCTCTTTTTTTTTCCTTTTTTTTTTTTTGTTGCCGTGTTAATGTAGCTATTGGCTTGAATGATTTAACGATTTTCCCTTGCAGAAGTGGTACGACCTGAACAACTTAAGCAGCTTGTTAAAGTCATACTTGAGGAAGCTGCCCGAACCCGTCATCCCGAGCTGTGAGTTGCTCCTTTGCTAAGCGCTAGGTTGCTATATATATTTGTGTATATATATATATATATATATATATATATATATATATATATATATATATATATATATGTATATGTATGTATGTATGTATGTATGTATGTATGTATGTATGTATGTATGTATACGTATATGTTTGTATGTATGTATATGCATATGTTAATGCATGGCTACATGTCTTCGCTCTAGCTGACGCACTTAAATTGTAATAAACGTTGCAATTTTGCGTCAATCAGTAGTATTTCGCTTGAGCCCTCAACAATTTACGCGTGTTTTCTTAACTCTGTACAGCCATGTACGAGAAAATCATTCAAGCATCTCGCGTTCCTGATCTTCAGAGTCGACTTTTGTGCATCAAGAATATTGTTAAGCAGCTGCCAGAATATCATTATGAGACGCTACGCTTCCTGGTAAAGCATCTGAAAGTCATCACTGACCACAGCGAGAAAAACAAAGTGCGAAAACATGTTTTTAAAGTTTGTTTTTGATGTTTTTTTTTTTCGGGTGTTATATTTTCTGGCGGTTATCTTGTATGCATCTTTCGTACACACGCAAGCACACGCACGCACATGCGCGCAAACAAACACACAAAGAAGCTCTTACACACACACACACACACACACACACACACACACACACACACACACACACACACACACACACACACACACAACGTATGCGCACTCGTGCGCTCGCCTATTGCCTTCGTATGTTAGTTTTTTTTATCTTGTTCTTTCGATTTTGGCTTATGCTCCTTCACTTCGCCGTAGATGGAACCTAAAAACATCGCTATCGTGTTTGGCCCGACGATTGTGCGACCCAGCGAGGAGAATATGATCACCATGGTGAAAGACATGTCGGATCAGTGCAAACTTATAGAGACGCTCGTACACCAAGTAAGAACCTGTTTGCCCGTTGCAAATCGTAAAGTTTCGTCTACAAACGCTCTGTTCGTGTAGCCGGAGTTCTTTGCCTTCTCTGCTCCCTTCCCTTTGCTAGGTTCTTGCTCACAAGCTGCTTTTAGCTTGGGTGTCCGTGAAGTGATCCGGATCTAGTGAGTTAGCCAAGCAAGTTTAGTCCTAGCGGATCTGTAATGCTGTATAGTGATGCTACCTTCCAGAAACATCGTTTCATTTTCATTTATCTTCTATAAGTAATGATGTATTGTTTTTGTGCGGAGGCAAATATGTCGCTAATGGTTATCCTGTTTAAGGGAAGAACACAGCTGAATGATAACCCTGTTAAGATTTGACATGGAGGAGTGGACATTAACGTTTAACGCGGGAAGTCTAATTGTGATTCGGCAGTGTAGATAGTGCCAGTTACCGGGATAATTTCTTTCGTCTTTTAGTGTGATTGGATATTTGGAAATGCGGAACAGCAAAGCCCCATCAAGGTAACGTCAAGTGTCTCTGACGATGTGGAATCGTACAAAGTCATAATTTCTCTTTGCTTACGATGTAGTTTTCTCGTAATTTCTGAATGTGTTCGTTTTAGTTTCCGCTCTTTGGTAGCATATTACATCGATCTATACGCTATGATTGCTTTCATAGATCTATCGTGTTAATCTTTGCCTTTCTTTAGGACCAAACAGATCTGATGGGCGCGTCAAGAGGTCTCCTGGAAGCATTGGAAAGTGCGAATGGTGAGGGCATAAAACGTTCGGATTTGCTCGTGAGCTGTTTGTTTAGCGTTGCCCCCGACACCAAGCAGTACTTTCGTTTCACCGCGTGCCAGTGGCTTGCATAGTTCGGTGCTCATAGGTACCCCGCGTCATTTTCTTGACCTCAATCCCGCGACTCTGACCAGTTAAATGTTTTGCTGTTGCTGTTGTTATGGTTGTTTTGATTCCTTCGTACAACATTACTGCCAAGCTTGTCCTGCCAAGCAAATTTACCCATATCTCACACGGTAGTAACATTGTCATGGTGAATCGCTTAGCCAGAAAAAAATAATCTGCTAGTTGCTGATAGAAACCAAGGCGCTTGCTCATTTAAACGGGCGATTGGTTTGTTGGAATGTGGGTAATAAATGTATTCCTGGGTCAAGAAGTTCTCAAACTGTGATGCGTTTTTCTATGCGATTCGCAACCTGATGTTTTAGTCGCTTTAATGAAATGCTTTTTTAATATCCTTTATAGATTGCGAGGCTTCAAAGAAAGACAAGGTAGAGTCCGTGTTGGATTGTGTCGTTTTGTCCAGAGTCAGGCCGATGTTTTGAAGTCACCCTGCAATGTATTAGTATGGCTGTGTTTTTATGCAAGTCATGCTCTATGGCTAACGCTAGCCAGGACGCAGTCTGTGAGTGTGTGTAACCCTCAGCATGGTCTTTGCTTTGTCTGAATTATTCGTTCTGAAAGTAGGCTTTGCAGACTTTAATGTGTCCGTAAGGTCGTTATCGGCATGATCGGTTGATTGTAAAATCGGGGTTAATACTTTCCTTTATCTTAAATAATACCATCTTAGTGGAACATTCGTATTTGGATCTTGCTCGTTATTCTCCGGCGTTGTCAGTAAAATGTAATCATCTGCCATTAGCAGACATGTAACTCATTGAAGTTTTTTTATCTCCTTTTAGATTGCAAGTAGCGTCCAAAAGAGCTTCTCCAACCTGAAAACAAACATCTCGCTGAAGATAAAGAATTCGGCCAAGGGCGTTTCCCCTATGTTTCCAAAGCGCTTGAAGTCCGAACCGAGTGGCGGATCGGAGATCGAAAGCGATGAAGACGGTCGTATGTTTTCGGGCTTCACACGAGCTAACTCGATTCCATCAGCGTCTAGAGTGTCCAGCAAAGCGCGTCTCAGATTTCGCAGTAGTGATGAGGCGGGGGACGAACGATCTAAAAACAAAGTAGGATTTGTTACCACAGGCTGGCAGAACGTAAGACAATCTCCCGTGCACGAGATCAGCGCAAGCAGTGTCCAGGGATTACCGACAAAGATGGGTAGTTTCCAAGCGGGTTCGGAGCTTCAGGTGAAGTTTATTAACAAATCCCCTGACGGTCCGGTGCCGTCTGAAAGTAATAACAGGAAGGACGTCTTCGATGCTTCTAAGGCTGCGTTACTGAGCGATAAGACAAGATCGAGGTTACAACAGGTTGGCTCCAGAGCAATGTGGCCAAAGGAAGAGGACGAGGATAGTGGCGTAACGGTCGGGGGAGTTCGCCGAGGAAGCGACGATGCTGTGTCGTCTACGAGCGAGAGTAATAACAGTAGCAGGAAAGCTTCTTGTGACTCCCTGTCGGGACCTAGTCCTATGATTCAGCGGCGTCAGCAGCCGTCCACCTCAAGGCAGGTATCAAGCAGTAGCGGCGATCGGTCGCCTAGCATGTCGAACCAGTCGCCGGGAGAGAGTAGCGATGTGCCGACAGCAGACAGTGTGCTCATTCGCCGACGTCGAAATATGCCGGTGAGCCCGCGGTCAACTAAACGGGAACTGTACTCGATATCGCCTGGTGACAGCACCCGCGTAGATGAGAAACTGCGGGAAATGTTGGCTGAGAGCGATTGCATGGGAACTGACGTGAAGTCTTCGGATTCTGCTATTTTCCAGCATTCGCAGACCGAAGGACGACTTGTCTTGCAGCATAAAAACGGACCTACACAAGCTGACCGATTAAACGGACCTGCCCTGAAAACTGCGACTGATTCTCAGTACTCGAACAACGCGGAGTGGTGGTTGTCGGGTCCTGCCAGTGAGAGCAAGCGGCAGACCGCCACACCTCGCGATAAAGCAGTTGCGGTTAGCATAATCAGTAGCGCCATAAACTCCACTGGCCGTGCTGGGAGCGTTCCAGTTGAATGTCCGTCGAGGGACGACCGCATGGGAGTTTTGAGTCCGACGACTCTACGTCGCGCGGCTCTGCTCCAGTCTCAACCTGCGTCATTTAACCCTGAACTATCCGCCCGGGTGGACACGTTTAAGCAGAAGAAAGTAGAGCTTGAAAAGAAGGTTTCCAGCATACTTGGACCGTACAACGCGCCTGGCGCCCCTCTGACCGGCAATGCTGTAATTTTTGGCGGCAGTATCGGCAGCGAGGTGGACGACCTTGCCGATGAGACAAAACAGGAGAAACTCGATAGATACCTACAACAGGTCAGTGCTCTGCTGAAAGACTCGGAGAAGAATAGTCGTGCGTTAGGAGATAGCGATCGGCAACGACTGTCCATGATTCTGCAGAGTCTGCAGAGAGCAGTACTTCTCGACTGCGTCAAGCAGGAGCCTGATCGTGTTGGTATCATCTCACCAAGTGTTCAGCCGTGGAGTCGCTCTAACAATGTGCCATGTAGCAATAATAATATTGAAGATTGCGACAAGTCGGCGGGATATACAAAGTATAGCAAATTGTATCCTCGGTAGCACTAGATTATTGGTCTCTTCAAAGGATCCTACATAACTGGCTAGGGCGATACCGCCTCTCATACCCATCAAAACGAACGGTCGTGTTATCATGGAGCTTGATGTTGTAGCTCGGTGGCGCCATCTCGTATGCGGTACGTCATATACAATCGGGGCAGGGTTTCGGAGATTGTCTTGCTTGGTGTATGGGTTTTCCCCCTGTTTTTTTTTTTTCCATTGGTCGCGTTCGGTTGCCATCATTGCGCGTGTACATATAGGGCAATGTTTTGTATGACGTACTGGAAATGTTCGTAGCTCTGAGGACTCATTTAGAACATAGCTGGTTTTCTCCTCGCATCCTTTGCTGTGCGAATGTGTGTGTGTGTGTGTGTGTGTGTGTGTGTGTGTGTGTGTGTGTGTGTGTGTGTGTGTGTGTGTGTGTGTGTGTGTGAGTGTGCCTGGCACGTCCGTTCGTGAAATTGATTGGTCTAAGCATTCCTCCGCATGCCTCTTGTACAGTTTTTATTCGTTTAAATGCGAATACTCCTTTTCTCTGTACAAGTCTTAATTTTGTGATCTTTAATCTGTTATTGTATTTATGTATACCATGCTTGCTCTTACGTGACTATTGTAAAGCCTTTTGCCTGCGTTTAATTGCTTAGCGTTGTTAGCTAGCCAGGTTTAAGAGTCGGGTATGTAGACCCTTGTTTCGTGCGTCACTTGTTGTTCGCCTTTGCGTGATGCGGGCATGCCAATGTCGGTATGGTGATATGAAAGACTTCATGCGATCCAGCGATTCGCTCGATCAAATGGGATGAAACCTTTTCGTCCTTTCCAAGTGCAAACTCATACCATGGCATTATCATCCTATCATGTCGCATCCCATCTATTCCGTTCGTGAGATGACTAGTGATTGTACAAGATATGCCCCCCTCCCCGTTTTAAGTCCCGTATAATGCCGTCAATCATGTCATATGAAATTGCGAGGTTTTATGCTGTTGGCTCCGATGGGTCAGATGTTGGTTGCGTCATGTGTTACACGATTGTCTTGTGCGTGCTCGCTCGTTTGGATAGAGCTGCTGTTTTTATAAAAAATTTTTATTAGTATTCTATTATTATTTTTTGTATTATTATTTTTGTTGTTATCTTTTATTTTTTGTTTGTTTGTTTGAGTATGGTAAACGAGATCCGGAAACGTGATTTGCGGGAGAGATACGTGTTGTTAAGTTTTTCGCTTGTCTTCGCGAATCCTATTGCTCGTCTTCGCTCTGCGCGTATGGATGTATCCTTTTAGTTATTCGTCTTTCCTACCCGTCGTTCCGGTTAGCACGACTGCTTACCTCCGCTTTATTCTTTCCTAATTGTTTAAACGCGTATTTGCGAATATTCCTGGATCAGATCGGATTGCTTAAACTATCTGGCCGTTTCTCTCGCAGAGCCTCGGTTTGGCTATGTGTTTTTCACGTTTCTCTCTCTTTTTTTTTTTCTTTTTTTTTTTTTTTTTTTTTTGTCGTTATTGGTTTGTGGGTACAGTTTTGTTTTGTTGTTGTTTGTTCGTTGCTATGCTTTCGTCTTTGATGAGTCCAATGTTAGGGTTTGGCCACTGATCGTCGTGAACTTCTGGACGCACGCAGCGTGGTCTACTCACCGCGCTTAAATGTCTCACCTGTTTTCGAATCGGGTTAATGTTGGCTCGTTATTTTCTTTCTTTTTTTCCATTGTTTTATATATTTTATTTGTATTTTTTTTTTAAATTTGCTCCGTAGTTGATGGTTTTGTGGTTTATTATGTAGGCTGAAAGTAAATGCTTGTCATGTACCCTTGTCTCCCCAGACAGAATAGTGAATTCCCCACGTGACCTTTTTGGCATGTCGACGAAATTTATGAACGCTTTTTTTATGGCAATTTCGGTTCTACCTTGCGACTTAGTTATAGGATAGCGCGAAATCTCTATTTTGTTGCGAGCATTATTTTTTTCTCTGTATATGCATCTAAAGAGACCGAGTCAAATATAAATTATTCATAAATGTTTCAGTTCCAACCGCGGTAGTTTATCTGTGTAAGGCTCAATTTTTTAATGCTGGAATTGGAACGTCGAACGTGTGCCAAACAACTGGGTTATTAAAATTCGGCCTTTGGCATTCGGAATGACAATAGAGGCTAGAGGAAAATGTGTTGCTTCTGTCCTGTAATTGAAAACAGCTTCCACCCTGTCGCCTTTCGATAGAGCGGTAGAGGAAAATATGGTTGCTGCTGCCCTGTAATTGGAAACGACTTCCACCCTGCGGCCTTTGGATGGACCAGTACACCTTTGGCTGGTTTATTTAACGATGGTCTGTTGCCGTAGCAAAAAGACTTACCGACCGGTAAAGGAGAAGAGTCGTTTAGTATAATTTCTCCTGCATCTCTGTGAGTCATTGCAGCTCGGAACTGCGCATCGCCTTGAACATCATCATTATCAGAAAGACAAAGCTACGACCGGATGACATAAGACGGTCATTCTGAGCGCGTTGCATCACCGACGCAAAAAAAAAAAAAACATTTGATGTACAGGCTTTCTCTCTCTCCCCGCCCTCCCTCCTCCCATTAAAAAAATTGGCGATTAGATTTTGGTGGCATGCGCTGTTAGCATACGGACACATGCATTTCAAGCTCCAACAGCAGCAACAACAATAATAACAACGGATCGCGTTCAACCGATATCCATGACTGCCAGCGTGTACGTCGCTCCAACACTGGCGGAGAAAAGAAATTTCATGCTTGCTTGTTTTTGTTTTTCTAACAGATAAATTGTTTTGGATGTGGTCGTCCACACGTCAGCAAAATAAAGCGCAGTCCGTTCGCCATTCTTAGTTTGCGCCGAAGAAATTTTTTGATGGAATGCTCTTCAGCCCAAAAAATCGCAACTATCCGATTCTCATCGTTTCGGAATAAAAACCATCTCAATCGCTACACAAGAACTGTACTCCATTACTTTCGCTTTCAGCAATAGTTCGTGGTGCTTCTGCTATACCACTAAAAGTCTAGATGAAGAGATTCAACCGAATTGTGCCAAGGATAAGAAAGTCTAGAAAATTTGGCACTTCATGGCACTGAAATTTTACTCAATTTTGAATAAGATGTCGCTTAATTAATCAGGAATCCACCATCGTGATTGTTGAGTCTACTGGTCTTGCTCTGGTCTGAATCCTTCATTAGTGCTGGCATTCGCTGAATATAGCATAGCACCTGCCTTTTCAATCAGCCTTCTACCGCCAGAATTGGTTTGGATGCCCCAGACATGGGGCCCTGAAAACGAAAGTCTTTCGAGTGGACATGCTCCGTGTCTTTATCAACACATGTTATATTATTCCAATATCTGGATATATATATATATATATATATAT
>QQSS02228227.1:0-10400 GCA_003687565.2 Craspedacusta sowerbii | reverse complement strand
TATATATATATATATATATATATATATATCACGCCTGGTGAAAGCGGAACGCAGAAAGAAACAAAAAAAAAAGAAAGCTCGGAAGGCAAGGAAAGAATTTTCAGAGAACACATTTGGCTTTGCTACCCGTCTATTCAAAGAAGAGACCAGAGGACGGTTAGCGATCCCTAGAGAGTAGCTAGAAGACCATCTGATCCAAACATATTGTGACCCAAATCGCGGCAGGCCAATCATCCCAACGCATGGATTGATGAGACCAGCTACCCCAGGGGTAGCTTTTAATGAGACGAGGCGAAAGCTGCACGAGGTACAGTCTGTGGTGCGGAAAGCTTGAGCTGGTGCTGCGGGTGGGCCACACGGAGTCACGTGCGCGGTATATGAGAATTGCCCTGGGATAATGAAGTGGCTGTGGAAAATATCGGCAAGGGTCTGGGATGAGGGTGATATACCAAAAATTTGGTGTGTGGCGGATGGTATCTTTACACTTAAAGAACTTGATTTCACGTCAGTGAATCAGTTCCGACCAATTTATCTGCTGAACGTGGAAGGGAAGGTGTTCTTTTCAGTACTCACAAGGTGGCTCACAAATTTTCTACAAGCGAATGGTTATGTAGACTCGAGCATCCAAAAGGAGGAATACCAGGCTTTCCTGGCGGGTGTTGGGAACATGTTTCTTGTATGTGGGAAAATTATTGGAGCTAAGAAGGATAAAGATAGTGTGCTTGTTGCAAGGCTAGATTTGGCAAACACATATGGATCTGCGCCGCATGGAATGTTGTATTTTGCGCTTAAGTTGTTTCATGTACAAGGAAAGCAGATCATGCTTAGTAGCATATTTCGACAAATTTAGATTCAGGTTTTCTTCTAGTGACAATACCACAAGGCTGGTGCGTCTTGAGAAAGGAATAGCGATGGGATGCTCGATATCACCGATTCTTTTTGTGCTGATGATGGAGGTTATCCTGCGTGGCACGGGGTGTGCGCGCGACCTGAAAGCTTTTATGGATGACATAACAATTCTGGAAGATGACAGTGACAGGATGAGGGAGGTGCTCGAGCCGTTGCAAAAACTAGTGGCATGGGCGATATTTGCAAGTGATCGATGATTGCAAGCTGCCAGGAAAGTTCAAGGTATGCATAGCGCAGTTTGCACTTCTTCCAAGGATCATTTTGCCACTTACTATATACGAGACTGCTCCTTCTCGAATGGAATCAATAGAGATGAAAATCAGCAAAGCTGCCAGAAAGTGGCTAGGCGTGCCAAAGTCACTCTGTTCCGGGGCGTTTTACCTGTCGAGCGAACCACTGCATTTTCCGCTATTGTCAGTGGTTGAAGAGTACAAGGTAACGAAGGTGAGTGTGCAGACTTTGGAACGGCGTAGAGAAGCTGGAGCTTACCTGGAGTAGCATATGGTAAAGAAGTCAGGGTAGTCTACAGAACCTGAATGCTGATGGCATACGATGTTTATCCATCACCGGCAAATCTGGTCCGATGGAATCTGAGCAGAGGAGCGAAATGTAACTTATGCCGAATGTAGGGTATGCTAGTTTACACCATATTCTCGTGGCTTGCCCTGTGGCTCTGACAAAGGGTTGGTACACCTTTAGACACAACCGAGTTCTGGAGATAGTTATAATGGCTTTTCAGCCGGCAAAAGTTTTGGAAAGAAGAAAGCGCAAGATCAACTTTGTGGCTGAAGGATCGACGACCTGTCAGAAAACAAGGAACGTGAGAAGGTTTAATACGTGTCGATGGGAAGTGCGTGTAGAAAAGCCCTTGTCTAAACGAATTGTGATCTCAAAGCTAAGACCCGACCTGGTGCTGTTGGATGTAAGGAGTACGAGAGCCTTGCTGGGAGAGTTGACTGCCCCGTGGGAGGAAAACATACATGATGCCCACGAACGAAAACTTGAAAAGTACGTGGAACTGCAGGTGGAAATAAACAGCGCAGGATGGGATTCCGAAGTTCTTCCATTTGAGATTGGCTGCCGAGGCTTTGTGTGTGCTTCAACGCGAGTATTTTTGAGGAAAGCGGGAGTGGAACGAGGTCAAACAGTGTAGAATGAAATGGCAAAGGCAGCAGAGAAGGAGAGCGCTTGGATTATTCATGGAGACGGCATCATCTGGCAAGCGTGAATGACGTAGCATGAGAGGCTCGAACCAAATACGTGACCACATGAACCTGGGCGCAACAAGTTACAGCTGTTGCGGACCCACCACTGTGAGAGATTCTGATCCAGATCCTTGGTTTGCATGGAGTCTTACCATGTTCTCACAATATATATATAGTCTTCCAGTGTGTGTACGCGACAAAGCACCGCTTTTCAATTTTTTTTTTTTCACAAAAACGTTGCCCGGGTTTAAGGGTGGTTATCAAATGTTCGATGAAGTGGTGTCAATTAGTCTTAATCGCGATTTGGGGTGTTGAGACTTCAAAAGTCTGCTGCATGAAACAGCTATCGCTCCTTGACTTATTAGCTGATCTTTCTTTCACTTACAGAAAAAATGTCGGAAGTGTGTGAAAGCTTTCCTACGTAATGATGATTGCGGAGCTAAGTTACATGTTTAGGTACACTGTTTCGCAGTTTCCACTTTTAACTCGCGAACGACGTTATAAGTTTGTTCCGCAATTTCTTCATTTCTCGGTCAGTCAAACGTGTTATCTCCTCACAAGCCACAAGTTATGCCATGCCCAAACACAACCACTAAACTAATTCGCACTTCTGTGCAAAAATGTGTTTATTAAAGAACAAAATATCGTACCCGTTATAAGCCTCAACTTGCTCGAAAACAACACCAAACCATATGCATTACAACGACGAATAAATTCAAACGTAAACAATCATAAGAAAGTACACCCCACGCAATATCTTTCTTTATTCATGGGAATGCGTTTGATGACAAGATGGCAGCATCTTTCTCAGGAAAGTCTCGTACAAACAAACACACAAACACTGCATATGGCTTACGAACTGCGAATATGAGTACCATTCTGTGTATGCGTATGGTTTAATAAAGCGTTATTAAATTGAACTCCTACATTACTTGACTTTTAAACATCGGAAATCTAGCGGAAAGCTAGGCGAACTATAGCCAGATGCTTTGACATCAGGCATATGCATTAAATTGCGTCAACGAATTTGCAATTATTCACATGCCGGAACTAAAATCCCCCGCGTGTTTGCTCGTATATCAGGTGTGAGCATCCGGTGTTCGAACTTGCATAGCATGTTTGACGTGAAAGGCTGGCCCACCTGTGGCGAATCCCCAAGCAACGAAAGCACGTAATGCTCGTGATTCTTTATCGATTAAGAATCGCATTTAATTAGGAGCGCTGCTGGTAAAGCCTCTCAGTTCGTTTACCTCAGTGCTGGAAGCTCGTGGAAAGTCTGTGCAAGACGAGGCGACGAAATGAGTTCGTGTGAAAGCAAGAAAACTGTTGTTCTGGCTTACAGCGGTGGATTAGACACATCTTGCATTCTTGTTTGGCTCATCGAGCAAGGATTTGATGTTATCGCTTACTTGGTAGGTGCATAGATTACTTGTTGTTCACTGCAGCGTTTGCGCGAGCACGCCTGCTAATCTGCTGAACCTTAACCTGCATTCATTCGCAAGAGCCTGAGCGGCGTTTTGCGAAATTTGATATGCGGAGTTTTTCCTAATAGAATTAATATAAATGTGACCGCTTATTCTGGTCTTCGCGATTCATGCATCGTTTAACTCGCACCATAAATTCTGGTGGTGCACCATGGGCGGGCAATCGAACGAAGTTAATCTGCTTCGAACGCGCCCGTTGTAAAGAACAAGAACAAGAACAACAAGAACAAGAATTTATTTTACCCAATCAGAACTCCAAAGACAATTATAAGCGAATTAATAAACTGTTTGTCTAAATGTAAAGTTTCGCCTACTATTGTGAAGGAGAGGAACCGAGGGACGTAATGTCTGTTGTTTTTTTCCTGAATCAAAGTGAAAGCGAAGTTTCTTTCATGCTGTGATGCACTCTCTTCGAGCGCGCTACTTTAAAGTATGGCAAAGCATGGCAGAGGTTCAATGCTTTAAAAGATCTTGCAAGAAGTTGATAGTCTAGTCCTACTGTATGGGTTCATATCGACCTGTTGAACGCCCTGAAACTCTCTTGGAAGAATTCCGATCTGCATAAGCCGCAATTCGTCTCGGCGTACTCATTCGAAAGCTGAGATTAGACAATAAGACATAAGCTTATGCTATCGCGACGCTGGCGCGTTGCAATAAGTTTCGTTCGATGCGTACGTAAGCAAATTTATCTGTATGGTGCGATTTAAGGGCACTTATTTTCTTTTTATTATGGCGATTGGCTACACAAGGCTCGTGCATGCAGTACTTCGTGAATTGACGCAAGCGAATTTGCCCGATATGGCGTTGTTTTGATCCCACAGGTGAACCAGTGGTTGCGGATGCGCGGGGGTAAATATTTAACAACTGCTACCTTCGCATAGTAGGCGGTATTCCCGCAAAGGTCTTTTGTCTGCTGGATAGTGCGTAAGCAGAGGAGTTTTCTTTCGCAAGAACCCTTATCTGACTGGGAAGTAAATTCGGTGCCTGGTGGTGCGCAATCCATTCGAAAGAAATTTAGCAATTTGGAAATATTCAAAAGGAAGCTCGTTTGACTGCGCTCAGACGACGAATGATTCGTTATTCCACTTCGTGTGCAATCGGCGCTCTTTTAGTTTAAATTATGTAACAAATGGTGATGCTCATCCCATCATGCACTTAAGCACGCCAGGTATATCTGCATTCGGTTTTATGCGAGTGTATCTTTTCTGAGACCTAAGCTCCTTTATTGGTGTCTAAAATCCAGTAAGTTCTTCAGGCCTTGTGATGCAATTTTTAAGTTGGATTGCATGATTAGAATGAAATATCGTGTGTTTGAGGGTGGTTATCGCCCACGAACAACACTTCCAATTACCTGCCCCCTCCCCGCTACCACCAATCTTTAGTAATTGCTGTAATGCGGTTGGTCTACTGTGACGTCTGCTCGCCGCATGGAGGTGTAGGTGACGAGATAATTATTATTTTGTTTTAAAGTCACCAACTCAACCCTAGAAAGAAGCTTGAAAATAAGGGATGTTCCTAAAATAGATATACGTATTATATACGGCTAATATTGGCCCTATGCAGTTACGCGCCATATCAGTTTGCTGCAGGCGATTCCGCTTTACCAGACAAGCGCCATGCTAATAGGCGTAAGGCGAGTGCGAGGGTCTCAATTTTACTTACGAAGTGAGTTTCTGCTGTGAGTAAAGTGACTGTAAAGTTTCCTGAAGACCTCGCGTTTAGATCCCCAAAAGGTGCCGTGGGATAGGATTTTGTTATGAAGAACTTTGGTTCGAGAAACTTCCAGTATCGTGATTTGAATACCGCATTCTGTTATGATGTCCCGAGTATTTTGTATCACATCATATGAAACATGTATTGGCATGGCTTAATGCTAAGCCAGTCGTGCATGAGAAGCGGCGAGTTTAATGGTATCATTCATCGCAAAGCGAGACAACGCTAACTTGTTGCGAGCAAAATTAATGGCGCTAAAAAATCTTGTGACTAATTGATTGCGCTAAAACCGTAGCGCTAAAACGACTAGCCTTTATCCCGGTTAGGCGCTAATTTAGCTAGCGTGGCTAGATTGGCTGCATGGATGACCATAGTATTTTATTTGTGAAATGCAAAATCACCGGCACCAATATCAGTATTCGCCATGCGTGGTCCGCATGGTCTGCTTTGAAATTATAGGTATAAAAATTAAAGGTTTTAAGTTTTTTGTTTAAAAATTTGGGTCGTCGATGTAAATAAGTATTGTGAAGTTTCGTGCCACATTTGAGGCGCTAAATATCAGCTAAAGGAGGCCATGCGAGCATCGCCAGTTAACCGTAAGGATATTCGTGCTCTTTTTTCTCGACCGTCTCGCTTACTCAGCTGTCCACAAGCAGCTTTGTTTAGGTTTCGAGTGACTCCTTAAGCAATGCAGCTTCAACTGTGACCTTGATGATACGTGTGACAAAGTTACTACTGAAACTAAAAACTAGGTCTAGAGTTTTTTATAATAAAAGATTCGGAACTATAAGTTATTTTCTTGAGATACGCCTGAATTTGCGGTTGTAAAAAGGAAAAAGCATGCTTTCACAAAACAAATCTAGCATTTCTAATTATTCAACTTGGCGGCGTCGCCAAATCGTAGCAATGACATTTTTTCTTTAGGCGATGGATGTGCAATTTGTTGACTTTGTCGTGGAATCAATTTGCTGACACCCTAAACCGTGTAAAAATAGGAGATCTCCTTTAAATTTCTTTTCGAGAACGATTGGTTTCTTAAGGCATTGTGCAGTTTTCGCGACATCTGTGAAGTTTTAGAATGGCGATTTTGTTGCGTTGAGCCGTGACGTCTCGAACGTTTATCGAGCGACATGATGATGGAGGCGTTCGTTAACAACCCAGCTGACGATTCTGGTATATGAGGAGTCATCATCAGTGAGCTCAAGATATCGCGTGTATCATTAACATGAACAGACCCTGAAGCAAGCATTGCATGTGCTCGTCTAGTGTTGTTTAGGTGTGATTTTAGGTTCTTGGAATGTTTAGTCAATTGGTTAAGATAAAACCAAAATTATGCGTTAATTGATGATTTATCTGTAATTAGCTATATTTTAAAAGTCGACCCCGGGGAATTTGCGAGCTGGGCCCTGCCGATTGCATTAAATAAGACAGCTTGTTCGCGGACGATGGGCCCGTGGTTCACCGCACTGTAAATTCAGGAAGTGGTTGCGCTGGAATCGACTGTGCGACGCTAATCACGCGGTAACGTACTGATTTAGGACCTGGTCAAAATTAGGCGACGCAGGCCATTCCCCCGTAGCCTCGAACGAGGCCACTATCGTCCTTATAACGTCTGCGTCGTGAAAGCTCGTATGCTCAACCTCACTTCTGCTTGGTTCAGATGTCGCTCTTCTGCCGCGTCGAAGTTAATAGTTTAATTCGACGCGGCAGAAGTGCGGCGTTTGAATCACTTCAATCACTCCAAAACTTTATTTACGTGCGAGAATTATTTCGAGCTCTGCAGCGCTTGGCGATTTATCCGACTCTAGTGCGACAATTAAATTTGCCGTTTGAAACTGTGTCGCACGTGAGTCAAATTAATGGAATTACATTCGACGCGACGGAAGTGCGGCGTTTGAACCGAGCGTCACCCGTAATCGTGGGAAACATACCGCATGAACGGAGTGACCAATGGTCACTGGCCATTCTAAACTTTTCACTGATGCTTCCTGGTTTCCGTTGCGGAATCCCCTCTCTGCGTCGTAGTTCTACTACGGGTTGACAGATCTCCGAGTTTTTTAAAAATTAGATCAATTCAATCCGTATTACATATGGGAGAAAATGCGATTCATAAATGGACGGATAAAGGTTATTATAGAGCCCGTTTGTCCTGGTGTTTTGGAAGGGGTGTTTACCAGTCTAGGCCGATTAGTTTCCATTCGAATTCTGTGGAATGTGTTAAGAATATCGGTTAGGAATGCCAATATTCAGAATAAAGCTAGGATCAGGTTGAATAGGTCGTCTGTCCCGAAATAATCGCCCATCGACGCTTCACCAATTTTCGCTGTCTATGTAAATGCTTGGTTTGTAATAAAGGAAACGCAGCATCATTTGCCTATTACTATTTCACCCACTTCTTTAAAGACCTTATACTTAAGACCTAAAGAAAAAATCTAGCCTCTCTTGACGTACAAAGTTAAGTCCTTATTCATGGCTTCATGTGCTTCTTTCTGATTGGTTATTGTGTTGTATGACCTTGTAAGTCTTGATACAATTCTAAGGCAACTTTGGTTTCATATAATCACGTTTGTTGCATGCTTGGGAATACCTGATGTGGGTTTTGCTCGTTTTAACGGAGGCGCGTGGAGTATGCATTCTTACAGTCTCGGAGACGTTATTTCTTGGCATAGATTTTTCGCTTGACTACGGTAGCCTCTTGAAAATGCTACACAGATGGCGTTTTGATAGATGCAAAAAAAAACTTTCCGAAGTCTTTTTTTTTTTTGTTTGCTTTTGTTTGGAGTTACTTACCTTCATTATGTCTATTTATTATCACTCATTTGCGTCGTGCGTCGAGAGCAATACGCGCACATGCGCAATATTGGACCAAGTACGACCGCTTTGGCCGCAGTTTTTAGTCTAAGTTCGTGTCTAATCTCCAAATTTTGCTAGAAATTTTTATGAATAAAATGTTATTCAATGAGCGACTAAAAAGAGCATGTACTGCTTAAAAGTCTTAGTTTTTTCCGTTCGGTAATTCCCGCGTGTAATATTGAGGAATTTTATAACTTCAGAAAGACTATCCTATACAAGATCACGTGAGAAAATTTGAGCGCCCTCGTATTGGCATTGCGTGGGATTGAGGCTGGACGCTGTCCCCGTCCTTTCTGTCTAAACTAAGACGTTCTGGGTGAAGTCGTGAAGCCTTTAAAGATTCAGGTCTGGAAATTAACATTAGCCCGTTCCCTATGTTTAGGCTGACGTTGGGCAAGAGGAGGATTTCGATGCAGCCCGCGAGAAAGCTCTGAAGCTTGGTGCTAAGAAGGTATGAAAAGCGATAATTCACCCTTCAACGCATGCTGACGTTTTGGTTTCGAATTGCTTGAGGTGAACTTGATTACGACAATTCTGGCCGTTGTATTGTTGCCCCTACATTCTCTGTCCACAGATGTATGTCGAAGACTTAAAGGAAGAGTTAGTGACCAACTTTATTTGGCCGACTGTTCAAGCAGACGCTATATACGAGGATCGATACTTGCTTGGAACAAGTGAGGAATTTGTTTCGATGCGTGTTTGTGTTTTTGTTTGACTGGGTCGAATCTGCTCTTTCGTCCTTTGTTTCTATCGCTTACCAGCTTTCTTAAAATGAGCTGTCCTCTTCAGTCTAGAGGAATCTCTCCCCCCGACCCTCAAGTAAGTCTCATCATCCAACTCCAAGCATAGCCAAAATGAACACTGTGTTCACTGTGAACACTTAACAGCATGTTAAACGCTTTAACAGCCTTTTCGGTTCATCTGCATTCCCGGCATTAAGCAGTAGCCAAGCCCGCTCAATTCTTTCTTATTTTGAGAGCTTTAAAGTTTTCCGGCGGCCTATTTTTCCCTGGCTTTGTCGTGTCGGCGTTTTTATTCATGAAATCCATGTGTTTCGTTTAGGTATCGCTCGACCATGCATTGCCAAGCGTCAAGCCGAAATCGCTTTGAAGGAGGGCGCGCATTACGTTTCTCATGGCGCCACTGGAAAGGTGCGCTCATCCAATTCTTCAGAGATCGCACTTGCTTGCGCGAAATGCGCGTAGTTTTTCGTTTGAAAAAAAAAAAGTCCCTATGCAGTTGTTTGTTAATGTAATCGCGTTTAAATTCGAATAGTAGAAAGGGATATTTTTTCTCGTAGACGTTAATGTACAAAGTTTCTTCTGGTATGCTTTTTCCAGGGAAACGACCAAGTTAGATTCGAATTAACTTACTACTCTTTGTACCCTGAAGTGAAGGTACGGGTTGTCTTTTTGCTGCAGTCGTATTTGTTGTTGCAAAAAGCGTATTTGTGGTAAAGACTTACCGCGAGCGAAAGTTCAGATTAATCAAGAATGCAATAGGATACTATCAGGATACGTGTAATATTTAAGTATAGAACTGCGCTAAGATAGGGATTGTTTTCATGAACTCTGGTTGGCTGTGAAGAGTCTTAAGTATCCACGAATGTGCAGTTCATCGATAGCATGTGACTAAAAATGAAGCCAGGCGTCGGTTGTTTAGTGAACCTTATAACACTCATTTTAAAAACCGTTCCAGCAGAAAACTCAATGCCTTGCTTGCCAACCTACGGCGGCGGTGATGCTCTCCTAGTCGGCCCCTTCATGAAACACATAGCCAATATATATTCACACTCGCACTCACGCATTCATCATGTACGCTAATGTCATACGCAGACATACAGATGCATAACGAGCGGATGCGTGTTACCTCGTGGCTATTAGGCATTCGCTTGTGCTTTTTCCTAGGTGATCTCGCCTTGGAAAATGCCTGAATTTTACGAGAAATACCACGGGAGAACCGCTCTCTTTGAGTATGCCAAGGTAAGTTAGTTATGTTCGGTAAGTTAGTTAGTTCGGTTATGTTGTCGGTATTATGTGATCGGTTAATATTTGGTGGATTGATGGGTATAGCATTACATATAGTTATATTCATGCACACGCACATACATTTATACGTACATGCAAGCATACATACACGCATGCATGCATACATACATGCATACATACATACATCATACATACATACATACATACATACATACATACATACATACATACATACATACATACATACA
>QQSS02228216.1:0-10400 GCA_003687565.2 Craspedacusta sowerbii | reverse complement strand
CCTTCGAATTTTGATCGAATCCTTTTAAATCCAACGAATTACTGAACTATTTCACTCCAACAGTAAACAAAAATAAACACCTAACATCTAACACAGATTCAAGACTGTTATTTCACATGGTTGCACCATTTAAAGTGATCTTATCGCCATGCCCACTAAGAGTGCTACTACACGCGTGCGGTCAGCAAGGCCGCCATGTTGCGGAAAATGGGCACTTGTCTGTGGACTAAAGGCAGATCAGATCCTGCTGCCGGAGGAGGATGGAATCAAACGATCGGCTTTGCGAAAAGTTTGAATCTGCAGCAGTGTCGCAGTCAGCTGCGGCTTTCTACTCTTATTCGAGTTGTTAGTACTTGCTAATGATAGCTGCTCGTTATCTAGCCCTGCGAGTTTTGTGTTAGTGTTCCCGTGCGTACTTGCGTGTGGGTGTGCGCGTTGAGGCCTTAAGTCGTGATACGAGTAGAAAGTATGAATAGGGTTGTCAACACGGCCGTTAAGGACTTGTGATCTTAGACAAGGTAGTGGTATACGAGGTGGTATAGTATTCGTGGTATACGAGGTGTTTACTGGCATCTGATGTTTTCAAATGCAATCCAACACCAAGTTCACACACTGGGTAGCACCTCAAGTACTTGGTGACGGTTCTTTAATGGGTCTCGACCTGGGCTGAAAGCTAGAAGCTTAAGCAAATCGCCGATAGATCCTGTTCAGTGACTTGGTGAGGACCGCAGAGAACTCGTTATTTGGGAACAGTCGGCTATTGTAACGGAGTCGCAGTTCTTAGTTGCGATCGCGTGTGCCCGCACACACAGGCACGCATTCGCACACACACAACCACACCACGCGCGCATCCAGATTCAGACACATCAACTCTTTCTGCATGGTCAGAGAAATGCCGAACACCAGCTTGGGAATCGACAGTCCTATAGAAGTTCCCCAATTATTCCAACTGAGTAGAGTTCCCTGCTGAATCG
Source organism: Craspedacusta sowerbii (assembly GCA_003687565.2). NCBI lineage: Eukaryota > Metazoa > Cnidaria > Hydrozoa > Limnomedusae > Olindiidae > Craspedacusta > Craspedacusta sowerbii. The sequence continues at coordinate 9,426 of QQSS02228216.1, read as the reverse complement.
ATGAAAGTTGTAGCCATGCAACAACGGAGTAATTATTATATGCCATGGTAAGCTCTTTCACACTGATATGATCAGCTAATGCTAGCAACTCGCATGAAGACAGAGGCTAGCAATAAAGTTTGTTAGGCCTGTCAAGGGACTTGATACGCAAAATAAAAAGCGACGTTTTCATAATTAACCATTTAATCCTGGAGAATCTGCCAGGAAATAAGTATCAAGACCCGACGCGCAACTGCTATCTTCCGCAGGATCTAGTTTTACAATTCGAAACTTCTTGGTTCTCATTAAGTTCTCCAAACACTTGAGAAATATTGTTTGCATTTCTTCGCCCGTGTGTGCATTCGACGTATCACCGACAACCAACAAATACTTCGCGAAAAATACCACGCTAACTTCGCTAGGAACAGTGAAGTTAACGGCACTACGCGACAGCTCTTCCATTACTTCCATCTCAAAAGCACGCATCAGCATGGCAGTCTCCGATAGGGAAATTCCCAGATTGACGACACAAAATCCACACAGGGTGCGAACACCGTTAGCGTCAAGCGTAATGTCTCTTCGGCAATTCCTACACACGATCAAGGCAAGCTCTCTACATCGTTCAAACAAAGCCCTTCTGTTCTTCTCTGTGGCTGCAGACCAATCGGCGGACGATAACGCCAGTTTTTCGCCTGAAGGCCAAGTAAAAAAGACAGCCGAAACACAAGCCACAACTTCCAAAACAACGCCACCAATGCTGTTGAGGGATTCTAACGAGTCTATGCTGTTTAAGGCAACACCGCATTCTCTGGTCGCACTTCTGGTCACATCACCGGTAAGCAACGAAGGCTGCTTTTCATGAACGCGTGGACAACCCAAACTAGTGCGTGAAAACGTGATCGACGACTTCGGGGTAGTACGAAAGGTAGGACAGCCACTTGAAGAATTCACGGTTGGGACCACGTAAGAGACTAGAACTTCGCATCCGATGTGCCGCCGAAAACCGGCAAGATAACTGCACTGCGCTCCCGATAGATACAACTCCAGGCGAAGATGGGAGGCGCTCTGGAGTGCTAAAATCGAAACAATTAGATTTTGCCGCCAGAAAAAAGCCACAGCCCTATTAACTAAGTTTCCTGAACATGATCTAACCGAACGCGAGATGTTTTAAAAGCCAAGCCAACGATATCCACGCGCAGCCGAAATCCACACGCTGCGCAACAGAATGTTTCATGTTTGATGATTTCGCCCCTAAACCCCACAACTGACACAACAGTACAACATCTAGTCCTTTTCTTTTCATAATTACTTAACGATTCACGAAAATCAAACCTACAAGCGAATGAGAAATTTTGTACAAAGCCGGGGCGCTCATCCTTGAGAACGGGGAGCTGGCTTGTAGCAAACATGGAGGTTAGTGTGACGGCGAAACTCCGGCAAATCAAGTATTGCACCGGTGGAAATGACACGACAGCCATACGGTCGATTGACTCGAATATAAGCCAATGTTTTGCGGATAGGAATAGAATATCAATTTAAACATGCAAATCGACACGCACGTTTCTTTAAACCCGCTGCTGTTTAAAACAGACTTGGCAACGGACAGGGGAATCTAAACGCAACCATATAGAGACCAGTACTCGACTCGAATCATAAAACGGTACTTACAGACCGCTACTTTAGGTAAGCCACCACTCGGAAACTTCAGCAACTTGTTATCCGAGCACACCCGCACTGCAAGAACCCTCGCGGCCAGCGTATACACCGCACCAGGGGAGGGCTGAGAAGACGTTGCGCAAAGCTCTTCGACAGCGCTCGCAGCGGCAGTCCCACTTTTCGATAGGGGAAGGCGTACGCATGACAAAAACAGATACGGATGAGTGACGCGACACCACGTGACAAACTCCTCCAGCTTGGTCAAGGATATCAACGAAGCCCCTAGCGAGAAGGTAGCTCGTACATGGCAGCAGCCACAGGCAGTACCCACAGGAGGCAAGCACCAACAACGTGACCATGCGCGGTAATAATTTAGAAGAAAAAAAAAAGACTAGCATAAAACATCACATGAACAGCTGCGAGCTTCGCCAAAAGGCAAGCACTTACAGCAGTCGGGATACGGCTTGACCGGTTGATGGAAATTATAAATTTTTGACGTAGCAGAAGTCGCACCAACCGCCACACCCATCCACTCCCGTGCTTGAAGCCGCGTTACAAGAACGAAGTCTCCTACCTTTAGCTTCTCTACCCACATTGCCGCGTGGTCCCAGAGTTTAAGCGCATAATAAAACTTGCTTTGGTCGCCAACTAAGCAGGAGGCTAGCGTGGCATAGGCGCCTCTGCGCGGGCCCTGACGAATCTGCACGCTCTGTCCAACGTCCACTTGTAAAACAACCACGAAGATGTTCGCATGAGACTTCGAACACATCATCTGCGCTAGCGGTGTGACCTCTGCAGGAGAGACATCTGGCAACAGTGTTCCATCACATCGAGAGGCGACATCATCACCGCGTCCTTTCGAGACATAACCGATCAAAGCTCTTTCGCTCAGTTGGTCGGCCTGCTGAGGGCGAGCGCACGGGCGGAGCAACGAACGCAAGCCATGGTCCTTACGCGCGCTTGCTTTTGCCACTGCAAATGGAACTCGGTCGCGCTCAACCAATACTTCAGCATTAGATTCTTGAGTCACTGTCAAATCCACGATGCTGACCGACTCCTTGCTTACATTTATCTCGAGCTGCTGATGTTGACGTTCATCTCGACTCGATGATCCTTGAAAGGCGCCACGGCTATTTCTTGGAGCACGAAGCAGACTTTGCACAACATTTTCCTGAAACTCACAGCGCGAGAGCGAGAAGTCGTCGCACGGCAAAGGATTTTCGTGAGGATCTTTACGCAGTTGGCCAGCACAGCTAGACTCTCCGTGCTGTTGGCCAAAATGAGATCCAGCGCAGTTGCTCGCACTCTGATCATAGTTGTATTCCAATTGCAACGTTTCGGGTGACATCACCGGCGAATCCGGAACGGGACCGTGTTCAGAAGCGCGCAGGTCCGACAAACGAAAGACGTGCGTCGTCCACTCGCTATGCTTGGCCGCATTTTCAGCAAACGCGTCTGGAATGGATGAATAACGACTGCATGCTAAACAGACAAAAGAAGAAACTCAAAAGGTAGAAAATACACACACACACACACACACACACACAAATACACCACACACACACACACACACACACTTGAATTGCACGATAGAATTAGGGGTTCTGTACGGCATGGAGGTTTTGCATTCAAAACCCTTTACGATTGTAAAAACTCTAACCGAACAGCGATATTGTTTTACTATCATTATTATTATTTATTACTATTTACTTTGCCCACACTCAAATGGCAAAGCAAACTCAACGAAAAATTTTAATAAGCCCAGGCAAATGAAAAGGTAAACTAGGTCCAAAACATATACTTGGCCCACAGTCAATGGCACGGAAAACTAGGTCCAAGTATGCATTTATCCTACGCCTAATGACAAGGTAAACTCGGCGCATCATTAACCCCACGCAAATAAAAAGGCAAACTAGGCCCAAAATATTTACTTAACACACTATATGGCAAGGTTAACGAGGTGCAAATAATTATATACTCCAACCTCAAGCCCCATGTCAGTACCTCATGTCAAGGCAAACCGTTACCATACTAAAAAAGGATAAGGAATGAGCCCTTGAAAAGCAGCATCTCACAAGCAAGACCTATCAAGACGGAGGTACAAGAATTACAATGCTGAACAAGAAGGTTGCACTTAAAGCTCGGACTCACCTTCAAGATTCGTTGGTGCGCCAACAAAGATATGACAATTACGGCTGCCAAGCATCTCGCTTGTAACGATGTCCACTAGTCACTGCTTTACAGAAAGCAGCTCCCTGTACGTTGTCCGCCAGAGCAACTAGCCTGTCCAATATGCAATTAGATCCACAGAGGACACAGCAAGGCTGGTGCCAGCATTCTTTATTTTCAAGCGACTCAAAGGAAACTCAAAGGAACGCGTCCACAGGAAAAGAAAGTACAAAACCCAACAAGCACATCTTACTACGTAAGCCGATTGCTGACAGCAGATGCCTCAAACTGGGATGACCCGGTAGAATGCCAAGACAAATTCCGATAGCTGATTTCAATCACCCTTGTCTAGTTAGAGCAATATCCCTTGACCATGAACAAAAAGTCACTATATAACGATTCATGCGAAGCTGACACAAGCTGCGTGGGGACCGATGGAACAACAAATCCAGGAAATAAATAGTCTACGGCGCACGCGGTACCTTTCTTTAATCCGCATAGCCTTGAAATGAAGATTTGATAAGACTGTCATACTGGGAAAAACCTGTGACGCTTTGCTTTGACTGAAAAGCTACTGGCCAGCAAACGCTCAGCAGGCGACAAGTCAAGAGCGCGCACTTTATTCCGTACCTTGCTACAAACAAGAACGCCTATCACACGCGACAACACGCTCCTTAGACGTCACAGCCTACTCTTATGACAGGCCCCACTTCACGACAATATACGTGACTTGTCTACGAAGCCGAGCGAAAACGCTGTCAGCGCCTGGGAGCTTGAAGGTAACAAACGCGGCTGTAATATATATATATATATATATATATATATATATATATATATATATATATATATGAAAATTCCGCCACGCATCAGCAAACATCAAAACACATATAAATAATAAAGACAAAAACACAACTCACAGACAGCCAGACCGACAGACAGACAAACAGAAAGGGCACCAGCGGGCAGACAGAATTACATAGACAGAAAGAGTCTGCGGGGAAAGATGGGAGGACATACAGACATACCGTAAGTATAGAGTCAGACACACAAACAGACAGAACGACAGACAGACAGACAGAGAGACATACAGACAGACACAGTGACAGGCATACGAAAAAAAATTGCTAGGCCGCGTAGTTTTAAGCCAAATAGAAGCCACAAAAGCACACTGGTCGAACAAAATTATGAGCACTTGGATGCTTTGATTTTTCTTAAAGTATGGAACAGATCTACTCATTTCGGGGACATTTAACACAATAATAAAGCTCCCTCCTAAGAAAGGTGGAATATATTGCGCCATTTCATGAAAACTCTACAAACAAGCACCATCAATGGACTTTCTTTGCTTTTGCCGCTGCTCGAATCGTTGTAGATGAACCCGAGTACTTTTGCCCTGACAGTCGATTGATGTAGTACAGTGCAACAAGTGAAAATATCAAGCTATAAATAAGAAATGCAAAACATTAAATTCCTTCCTACAAGTAGCTAGAAAAGCCTAGTACTCTTGTATACATCAATGGAAAACTATGAAAGCGGTCCTTTCGACTTAAAAAGGTAGCTGCGTCAGCGACCAACAGAAGTGCCTGCCATCAAGCCCATACGTCCATCCGCATCAACCTCGTTAGCAATAGAATTGCCAAACGCTGCTGAAATGCCAAAATAGGCAACTGAAACAACTACACATTTAGAGTCCTAATTCTCTATGATCTAAGAACCCATTCAAAAAACTCTGGTTTGCATTATATAAGCTGAAAAGGGCAACGAAAATTACTAACAAAGGCGACCACGCATATGGCAACAAGAAAAGCAGAACCAGATTACTTACCAAACAGTCACGCACACTCTATGCACAAGGCCAGATGCAAAGAGAGCAGCAAAGAGGCAAAGAACAACTAGAAAGAGAAGGATTGCGAAAATAATGACCTTTCAAAGGAAAAGTAGCCCATGTAGGGTCAGATCAGACACTGCCTAACACGAGCTTTATGTTGGGGAGCCAACTAAAATATACTTACAAAATGACACAAAACTATTAGAAAAAAAAAACATGTAGGAAGTACAAAAATTTCCAAAATACAAGCATATACCAGCTGTGAGTACCGACGCCAAGAGAATAATCAATTTTTCCCGGAATAACCCAGACTAACCGGCTGGCTCCTTATCGTTACTAGAGTACACAGTAAAATAAAAGCGCACCAACCTTCAGGAAATAACTTTGATTGAAAACCCTTCCCAAAGGTGATATTCTCTACATTATTGACAGCCTAATATTTTTGTCAAGTACATCCATCAAAACCCAGCAAAATAAATATTCCACCTTGCATTCTCGCAGTCAAGAAATAGAAGTATAATAATTTTTGTGAGAGGTAGACAAACAAGGCCCAGAATTTTAGCAAGCCAACGAAACCATACACAGAAAAGATACAGTCAAGGCAAATATAAACAGAGTTGATCCAATAAATCCACCCAAAATAGTCATGGGCTGGGATGCTCCAAGTTGGGTCTTGAACAGCTGCATGCCAGCAAATGTTATGATTACAAGCATGAATGATACCACACACGAAACAGAGGTTGGAAGAGCTGCAAGACAGAGATATTTTTGGGTAGTAGAATTATATGAGAAATGGCGAAAAAACATCAACACATGTGCACACATAGAGCCACACATTCAGCCACACCCACCCACAAATACACATACACACACCAATTGTTTGCTCTTGATGAAAGACTTAAAATAATCGTACTTCTACAAAATAATACTTCTTAGTATCATTCAAGCTTTCAACTCATAGTTGAAGTTAATGCAAAACAAGAGGTACACACATTAATAAAGACCATATGATGAGATGCCTGATGCATAACGCAAATACCCAAAAATAACTAAGTTGTTTCTTGTTATTTTAACTGTTTACTTTATGAATGCTTTTTACTTTTCAAAAAACTTTATTCATATGTTATAAGTCGCTCTTGAATGTTAAGGACAAAACTACCCTTCCGCCAGATTGACCAAAAACTTTTCTTAGCTCTTAGAGGTCAAAGGTTTACATGACTTAGATATCTCATGGGAAGTATTACCTTGTTGAAAATTCTGATACATACAATGCCAATTAAGGTCAGCATAAAGCTATTTGTACTGAAGCAAGTATAGTCACAGAGGAGAAATACACTTGAGGAGAAAACATCCTTCTGAAGATACCGCTTCCAACTAACCTACAAATTTTACCTAGAGCCCCAACTACCTTTCAAACTAATCAGTGTTTAACAGAGCTCAGAATATCAAGGCTACGTTATTATTGTAACAAAATGATATTCCTAGCGACCGAACATCAATTAGTTTTGCCACACGCTAGTGCCAGCGTTACAATGATTCTTCGTGTAACAAAAAAAAACAAAACAGAAACTGAGACTTAGGTCACCCGTTACCTGGGCAGGGTATTTCAAAGAGCCAGTATTATTCAGCCATTTTCAACCAACTTTACTGTACATGTTAAAATGAACTAAGCATAGACGTTACCTTGGGTGTTAACGCATATAGACAAAAATTTAAGTAATTTTATTTAAACACGGCACCCAGCCATGCTGTTTTTAACACAAAGAAACAGCTGGGCATAAATTTGAGGCTATAATTTGATACTTACTCCCGTTGTAGCGGGGACCCTAGTAGCTTCATGGTTTTCAAATGCTATAATTCATTAACCTGACTGGAAATGCTAATATATTAAATTATTACTCGTGTAGAGACACATGTTGGAAGTGTCACAACTTCCACTCATTGTTTCTCAAGCCCACTGTCTTTCAGCTCACCATTCCACAACTACAGAATTTGCAATTGAGTACAAATTAAATGCAATAGTAAAATTTTAAACTTCAGACAACCTAACATCTTGCCACCGTTAGTATCTGGTTCATGTAAGGTTGAAATCATTGCTTCATCACAATTTTCTATTGCAGTGCAGTCAGAACACTGGTTTCAATGATCTTGAAGGAGAACTGAATTTGGGCCTTGTCTTTGATAAATTCATGTTCAGAAATACTGAGTGGGGGGCAGCCATCTCCTAGCCCTATCCTTATGATGACCGATCTATTTAGAGGCACATTCAATTAATTTACGACTTACTTTATCCAGACAAAAAGGAATTTAAATAAGTAACGCATCAGGGATTCCAAGCAAGTGAAAAAATTTTGTTGCGATGTTCATTTAGAGCAGAAAGAAAAAAGAAGATGTTCATTTTTCTGTCAAGCAAGTGAAAAATTTTTGTTGCGATGTTCATTTAGAGCAGAAAGACAAAAGATGTTCATTTTTCTGTCAATAAGTTAGCAATTACTCGACTTGACGCAAACAGAATATAAAGACCGTAAAATAAATGTAACAATAAAAGGCCATAGTAGAACGTAGACAATCTTACCCATCTTTCATAAGTTCCAGTTAGAAACTCAGTCCTAAAGCAAAATCAAAACGACCAACGAAATGGTTGACCAACTGCTGAGGTGGCTGCAACACGGTTAGAGTTGAAACAATATGTTCGCATTAAACGAGCGCATAGTTGGACATTCTGGTCTTTGGATTAGATTTCTCTGTGGACCACTAGAACTCCAAAAATGGGATAAAAAATTATGTATATATATATATATATATACATATATATATATATACATATTATGCTCTTCAGTGTCCAGGTTATATTTCGACAAATGTTTTGAAAATTTTAAACAATCCTTACAAATATGTAGGCGGGATGAACACTCCGATTAGTTGCAAATAACCACGCTTGTTCGAAAACTGAGAGAAACAAAACTACAGGGTAATTCTAGAAGAATTTCTTCAGTATCAAATAGGCAAACTTAGCGGCTCTTTCCGTGAGAAAGGTAAAGAGCATACTTTTAGAAACCTTAATATCGAGAGTCATGTGGAAATACCACCAGCTTATTTAATCTCACCGCTGTCTACCAAATTTCTATGTAATCTGTTGTAAATTGCGGAATGTGTCCAAAAACAGGTATCAGACCTACGTTTGTGATAGTTGCCTTTATTGGCAATTTCAAACGTCCCTCTATTCGGCAAAAAGCTGCCAAAATCTTTAATCAAGACACGCTGAAATATCTGCCTGGGATTTACTCATTTGCTTCGGAACTTGCAAATTTCTCTTTATATATTTGAAGTTTTCTCGATCATTCATGGTCGTCAACCTCAATGTGCCGACCAACAATGACTGTAAAGGCTTATTTCCTTCATTCTTCTCCATCCGTGTTTGTCAAGTACGCCAGTTTTTAAACAGAAATTTTCTCATGACCTAAAATTTAGACAGAGACTTTTCTATGATATGATTTTAAATTGCTAGCTATTCAAACCATAGGTTTTTGGCCAGTAAGATGGAATTTTACCAACTGCCAGCCACTCACGCGGATATCAGTAGTGCTCTGTGGACATACCTTAAGCCTTTTTGCTACAAAAAGTGTGCCGCATTATCGACGTCAGTTGATGCAGTCCTGGCGTCATGAGCCCTACAAAGAATGACCTATACACTTAAAAGCAATACATTTCCCAAGTTATTTGGTAGTAAGAAAAATGCCGAAGTCATGCGGCAGAGTACACTTGGAGTGATGACCTCACGGAATCTAGGAGAT
>QQSS02228205.1:0-10401 GCA_003687565.2 Craspedacusta sowerbii | reverse complement strand
TTATACATGATGTAGCTGAGAAGTATAAAGGTATTTTATCTGTTGCTGATCTTCGGAAATTGGAGAAGCTCTTTATCTATGTTAAATTCTTGAAGAGCTGGCAGACATTCAACGTATTCGCAAAGTTTCTAGCCTACAGACTACCGTATTGTAACACACGTGATAAAAAAATTCATTCGGAAGCGTCTCCTCCATACAGCCTTACACCGGAGGAAAAACGAGGAAAGAAGGATTAATTCTCAATTGCTGACAATCTCCAACGATGTTCGTAATGTTGTTAACACAGTTGAAGGGTACATGTTGTACATGGCAATACGCAGGAATGTTAAAGACACCGAAGAGTCTTTCCAACGAATTCATCTTAAGAAATTGGAAAAACTTACGGGGGACAAATCCCTTCCGCATGCTCCTGAGGAAGTGATAACAAACTTATCAGGATATGAACTCACAGTGGATGAAGCTGAGATTCTTAAGTATGGGCTTTACCACGCTATCCCTCCGGCGCAAATCTCGAAGTCCGATGTTTTCACTAATTTCGAAATTTTGAGTCGTTATATATGCGGACATCTTAAAGAGCCTACAAGAGTTGGAGAAGTTCGGGCTCATCTTTCCCACCTCGCCAATAACTACGTACTTGGCTACAAGCCATCGTCAAGTACGCTGAGGAAGCATGGAATTCTTAAGCGACTACGAAGGAACCGGGACATTGTTATCATACGCCCTGATAAGGGAAATGGCGTGGTACTAATGAACCGAGCGGAAACAGAAAATAGTTAAGAACAGTTATAAATGCAAATAAATCAAAATACATCAGTTCAAGCATAACAAAAGATGAAACTAAGTAATCAGAAAATAAAAAAATAAAATGAAAAATAGTTTCAGAGGGAAGGATTGGCCCTGAACGTTTAAAGTAGGCCAATCACGTCTGATGTAAAGGCTCTCTTTGATTTTTGATGCTTTACTATTAGTGTCTCTGTTTATGATGGTGAAATCAGGGAAGGACACGTTTGTGTCACATGAGAGCATGTGGTCACGGACAGTTGTGGAGCATTGTCCCTTGACCAGTTTGCCAGTAAGTGGCGAGTGACCTTGATGTTCTGAAAGCCTTTTACGATCATGGTGTTTAGTTTTTCGTGTAAATGTAGAGTTGCATCTACAACACGTAAACTTATAAATAACGCCTGCTCTAAGGTACGACGGCAACTTATCTTGATATGAGAACAAAGAGCTCAACCCGCATTGCGATTTAAATATAACTACAAGGTTGATACGCGGCAATTGTCGCTTCTGGATCTTTTTTAGGTGCAGGTCTTTTTCAAGCGTTGCCAATAATAGTTATGGGATTTTCGTTTGTCAATAACTTTCGTGAAAAACATGCTGCATATTTTGTGTCCTCATTTGACATTGATTCCCTTATCACCAACACACCCCTGGACAATAGAAGTCTGTTGCAAAGTCCTTTTTACTGAATCTGATACAGTGAAAGGTATAAGTAAAGATCAGCTTCGAGAACTGCTTAAGATGGCAACTAAAGATTCATTTTTTTCTTCAACAACAAATATTACATGCAGGTAGATAGTGTAGCCATAGGCTCCCCACTAGGTCCTACCCTTGCAAATGTATTTTTATATCACCACGAAAAATCATGGCTTCGAGAGTGTCCTACGCAGTTTAAGCCTGCCTAATTGTGTAGATATGCTGACGATATTTTTACACTATTTAAGAGCGAGGATCATGCTAATGACTTTTATGAATTTCGCAACAAACGTCACCCTAATAGGAAATTAACCATTGAAAGGGAACCTTGTAGCTCCATGCCGTTTCTAGACGTACATATTGCTCCCCAAGATAAACGATTTGTTACATCTGTTTTCCGTAAATCGTCTTGCAGTGGTATTTACACCAATTTTAAAAGTTTCATCACTGAGACCTACAAGCACAATCTCGTGCTTACATTACTAGTTAGATCGCGATACGCTCAAGCCGGGATGCGTTCCGTAATGAAGTATGCAACATAAAATCCTTCCTTAAGTGCAACTTCCTATAACTAGTATTGACAACGCTGTTAAAACGTTTTTAAATACCATCCACGAAGACAATAGAAGTCAAGGTCACTCGCCAGTTACTGGCAAACTGGTCACGGGGCAATGCTCCACCACTGGCCGTGACCACATGCTCTCATGTGACACAAACGTGTCCTTCTCTGATTTCACCATCAGAAACAGAGATACTAATAGTAAAGCATTAAAAATCAAAGAGAGTCTTCACATCAGACGTGATTGGCCTACTTTAAACGTTCAGGGGAAATCCTTCCCTCTGAAAATCTTTATTTAGTTTCATCATTCGTAATGCTTTAACTGATGTATTTTGATTTATTTGCATTTATAACTGATCTTAACCATTTTCTGTTTGTATGTAGCCTAATGATGACAATAAATATTGTCGAAAGCTTGCTAGAAAAATTGAGAGGATTCTGTGATCTCACCTATGGATATTCTTGGTGACAAATTAGATTATATTACTTATATATTCATATATACAAGTATCTATACAGGTTATATTTACAGAGGTTGCAGATGCATACAAGTGAAATGCTATTAATAATAAACCAAACAGAAGAAAAACTCAAAATCAGGCAAAAAATCTCAAAGGGAAAGATTGGCCCTGAATGTTAAGATTAGGGAAATCTTTTCTTATATATAGGCTTTCTTTGATTTTCAAAAACCGAAGACAGGTATCCATCCCAATGAATTTAAAGTCAGAAAAAGACACATTTGTGTCACAGGACAGCATGTGTTCTCTGACAGTGGTGAACCATTGTCCCTTAATAAGTTTGCCTGTAGGTGGTAAGCGACCTTGGTGCTCCGAAAACCGTTTACGAATATGGCGCTTGGTCTTACCGATATAGGTAGAATTGCATCTGCTATAAGTGTATTTGAAAATCACGCCAGATAATAAATAAATGGCAACTTGTCTTTGTAAGAGAACAATGAACTTAAGTGGCATGAAGACTTAAATACGGGCACAAGTTTAAATTGAGGCAGATGTCGCTGCTGGATCTTTCTTAGTTGCTGAGTTACTTTATTGGATAATGAGCCATGAAACGGCAAGATGATTTCAATGCACTCTTTTTCTCGGTGATCTTTCCTAATGGATTTACCACTGTGCATCCTATCAAAAAATCTTGTCATCATGCTATCAATGATAGACTCCGGAAACGCGTTTCTCTCGAGGAAAGATCTTATATGGCAAACTTCACGATGGATTGCCTCCCAACTGGAGCAGATAGTAAAGGGTCTATAAAGTAACGTTAAAAGGAGATTTTCCTTGTACGTTTCCAAAATAAAGCTCTTTCAGTTAGTGTACACGCCGCTAAAAGTGGATTTGCGACAATAAATATTGTCGAAAGCTTGCTAGAAAAATTGAGAGGATTCTGTCATCTCACCTATGGATATTCTTGGTGACAAATCAGATTATATTGCTTATATATTCATATATACAAGTATCTATACAGGTTATATTTACAGAGGTTGCAGATGCATACAAGTGAAATGCTATCAATAATAAACCAAACAGAAGAAAAACTCAAAATCAGGCAAAAAATCTCGAAGGGAAAGATTGGCCCTGAATGTTAAGATTAGGGCAATCTTTTCGTATATATAGGCTTTCTTTGATTTTCAAAAACCGATGACAGGTATCCATCCCAATGAATTTAAAGTTAGAAAAGGACAGAAAAACAGAAGTGACATAATGGTCGCCTTGGCGGGTAATATTAACATCTAAAAATGGCATTGTGTTACAGGATACGTTTCCAGCCGTGAATCTCATTTTGGTTTGTTTCTTGTTAAGAAAATTGTGGAAATCCTAAACTTGATTTTCATCTTTGAAGAGCGCAAAGATATAATCCACATATCTATTAAAACAGGTAGGCTTAAACTGCTTGGCGCACTTCTTCAACCAAGCTGTTTCCTGGTGGCACAGAAATATATTAGCTAGGGTTGGGCCAAGTGGAGATCCCATTGCTACGCCATCAATCTGGGTGTAATAATGGCCTTTAAATAGGATGAATGAGTTCTCAGTAGCCAATTTAAGTAGCTCTCAAAGCTGGGTTTTGCTTAGTCCCTTATGTGAGTCAAATCTTGAGATTTATTTGCTTGGTATACATAATGGTGGCAAATATATATATATATATATTTGTTGTTATTATTATTATTATATTGTTATATATACTTATTGTTGTTGTTATTATTATTATTGTTCTTTTTGTTGCTGTCGTTGTTGTTGTTGTTGTTGATGATGATGTTTCTGTTTGCTGTTGTGCGATAGGGACAAGAGGTCCCGTCTGCAACCATGCCTATAGACTTACGTGAATTCTTAAGAACTTTCAGGCTTCCCCGTAGAACATTTTTAATTCCACTAAATAAAAACGTGTCTGGGGGGTTCAAATTGTGAAGGGGGGCCACCCATCCTATTTCCGCCACTGGTTTTCCGTGACATTTTGCTAGCCTCAACGTCATTAACTTTTAGCCCACGTTCTCTAATCTTCCCTAGCAGAAGAACAACAACTACAACAACATCAACAACAAAATATGGAAGTCACGGTTGAGGCTACCTTTCACTTATGTTGATAATCTTTCTTCTGTCTGCTAGATTTTTAAGTAATCTCGTGATAACTTTAGCAGGAGGTTACTGAGGCCAGCTGAGGCCGAATCAAAACGTGCTGAAACATTGAATATATTGAATATAAAGGGTATGTAGGGTATATATTGAGTATATATAGGGTATAGTATATTGTATACGAGGGTATATATATATATATAGGGTATAGGGTATAGTATTAGTATATGAGGGTATATATAAGGTATAGGACATAGCATATAGTATATGAGGGTATATATAGGGTGTAGTATATTGAATATAAAGGGTATATACGTGTCACCTTCACCCAGCAGACTCTCATCAAGGGAGCACGGGTGTTCATATTGCTTCTCGGATCGAGAACATTGGTCATCAACTATGACAGAAGCTTTTGAACGATGTTGTGTTTAACGTTTTTAATTTGGATTGAAATTTGATGACGCATACTTTCCTAAAGACGTATTAAGAGGCTCTTCAACTTTGATTAGCTTTGCTAAGAAGAGCTCCCCTACCCTCGGTGTGACGTATTTTCACAACTTCTCTGTGAAATTTTATACGCAATTTTAGGAAAAAAGACTGTTGTTGTTGTTGTTGTTGTTGTTGTTGTTGTTGTTGTTGTTGTTGCTGCTTTTGAGAACGCATGAGTGATTGCCAGATTCTACCTGTCCTTTATCGGATGGATCGCACTATTTGAAGTTACAGGATAGACGCGCATTGAAGTGGATCTACAAGTACACCTTGAGCTTTCATGTTCCTTCCATACTCAGTGCAAATTTAGAATCACCGAATGCTTTTATACTTTCTTTTTTCTTTTCCTTTGTTTTATTACTCGCTATACTTAGCAATTTATAAAGACGCTACTCATAGCAACAGCATAAATACATGTGCAAGAAAAAGTAGCCTCTTTAAGTCTAGATCTTAAAGTTATGATGTCATGAGTCTCCAACAGAGCCATCGGCTTTTTTATGGAGCGCAAAGTAGTGCCTCATATGGTAGCAGCATATAAATCGGTAATGGATGCGATATTCATTCAACCCAATTGGCATGCACTTGAAAGCATAAAAAAGAACAGTTAAGCATATAGATTATATATGCATATAAATTATTTTATTATTTCTCGAAGACATTACAGGCATTCCAAAGTCATCTATTAGGATTTTCAGCTTCAGTAATGCACGAACTAGATAAAAATTTATTATGTTCTATATCTCATTCTTGCACATGACTTAGGCTTTAATTTTTTGGTAACGGTGCAATTTGTTCTTTTCCACAAACTAATGACTCTGATAGAGATGCTAAACTTTTTTGGCCGGTAGCAAATGATTACGAACTCAGACTTCAAACTTCTGGTAGCTTCAACGGCAAGGTAATTTTCTGACTTGGCTGTAATAACCTGGCTTAGAAACTGAACCGAGTATCCTTTAGATCTAGAAGTTTAAGAACCTTAGGCCAAAGGGTTTAGAATACCCTGCCAGAACACATAACGTCAAGTTCTAATGAAAGACTCTATGAAAGATTCTAATGAAGGACCTCCGAAGCGTACGAGGTACTGCACTTACATATTGTTTGATGATTGCTTCAACTTAAAGTTAAAACGAAAGCAATAAGGTTTCTAAGTCCCTATGTCCCAGAGACACCTGAAATCCAAGTCTTCTCTGTCTACCCCGTTTTGAGGAAGTACTTTATGTAGCACACTTGAACTCGGTCTAGCTAACTCTCTATATTACATGAGCGACGTTTTTACATTCTTTTCTCGTCGCTATGTGTGCGTTTGTGTACCGAGTGTAAATATATTTTACTGCCACTACTTCTAGACTCACTCAACCTCACATGACTGATTGGCAATCTTGGGGCCACTGAGACTATTTGTCCCAAGCAGCGCCAACTATTGATGCTATCATACAATTAACACCAGGGATTATGTTGTGTTGTTCTAAAAACGGAGAAGTTTCGCGTTGCCGAACTTATCTTGCCAGATGATATCTCAGTGATTAAAAGAACTTTTGGGAGTTATCGCGGTTGAGCGGTCGCATGTTCCTCCAGGATATGGGCGTCTTTATGAAAGATTGGCGTCTTTCCTAGCAGTGCTAAGTCTGCTAGCAACACTAAATTTGAATTCTCTAAGCCAGCTTAAATTTGAATGCGGCACGCCAACGTAAATTTGAGTTCTGCATGGCGGAGGCAGCCCGTGCGGAGGGAAGTAACACCCCAGGTTGTGAGAAAGACTGAAGCTACCATCTTGTTGAGTGACTGTTGTTTCTGGGTAGAACATGTGGGAGAGAAACTTATTGAGATGCGTTGCTGCAACTGCTTAAGCTGTTAGGTCATTTAGTGGGTGGGAAAGAATTGTAGTTGTTCGTTGGAACGCTTTGTTAGTGTGGAAGTGATAAGCCATAAACTGCGTCTTGCGAAAAGGCCGGGTGACTACTTCCGAGTGTGTGTACGTGTGTTTGATTGTGTGTGTGTCTGTGTGTCTGTGTGCTTTTGTGTGCATGGGTGTGCATGGGTGTGCATGGGTGTGCATGTGTGTGCTTGTTTGTGTGTTTGTGCTTGTTTGTGTGTGTGTGTGTGTGTGTGTGTGTTTGTGTGTGTGTATGTAGATGCATGGATTTGTAGGTGTGCGTGTAAAGGGTCCAGCTAGGTTCCGTTTAAAAATGCGCACATACCAGCGTGTGTATTCCAGCAGTTGCGACCTGACGACAGAGTCTTGGAAAGACGAACTAACAGCCAAGGGATTGGAGCAGAACGAAGACATCCGGAAATCAGGCGCTTTGACCTGTTCAGCTGCGAATCTAATAAGTGAGTGTGCCTCGATCGGGCCAACACCGGGCAGCAGTATTCCGCTGCTGAGCATACTAGAGCTAAAGTCGATGTTCGAAGGGTACGAGCTCTAATGCCCCAGGGGGTGCCAGTGAGCTTGGGGAGCAAATTGTTCCCTGTCTTAAGTTTCCTTGAACATGGGTGTGCTTTCAAGGACAGGATACGATCTAGTGTGAATCCCCAGGTAGACCAGACATAAGTTATACCTCATTGCCTGCCATTCATCTGGACCGTAACTTCTCGAACTGCAATCGCGTTGTGGAAGGCGCTCGCAACGGTCTTCGCGACTTTGGGCTTTAGGCGCCACTGCCAACAATAGTTGGTGATGTTGGCAATGTCGGTCGTAAGGGTGCTCACAAGTTTTTCAATGAAGCTGCTTGCGTTGAACAACCAATGTCATCTACATAGACAAACGTACAACGCAGAGTTATTGGGAGGTCATTGATGTACAAGTTAAGCAGGGTTAGTGCATGGACTGAGCCCTGTGGTAGACCGTTTTTCTGTGTGCGCCAAGAGGTAAACTTGCCTCTCATGCAAACCCGGAACCGGCGGTGTCTGACCAGGAGTTCAACAGCTTGGACGAACCATGGAGGGAGGCACCTGGCAAGCTTTTCAAGTAAACCCATATGCCAAACTGTGTCATAGGTAGCAGTTCGGTCCAGTGAGACAGCAACAGTCCTCTGATTTTTCTAAAACCGTTTTTAATGAAGGCCGTCAGTGCAAGACTTAGACGCAGGTGTTCTGGCCTTGAAGAAAACCTGCCTCTTCTTTGCTAAGTAGTGATTTCACGTGGGGGTTGATTCTGTGGAGAATTCCTCTCTCGAGTAGCTTAAAGCACAAACTGAGCAACGAGATGGAGCAAAGCTGCACGCAAGGTCCTTTTCAGGCTTCTGCAGTGCAATTACTGTTGCATGCTTCCAAAGTCGCGGTACTCAAGGTTCTTGTCACGAAAGAAACGGCTCCTAAGTACCCAAGTCAAGGGACGAAGGTTAGTATGCATATAGCTTAATGATGGCAATAGATATTTTTTAAAGCTTCCTAGAAAAATTGAGAGGATTCTGTCATCTCTTCAATAAATATATAAGTATATATACATACATACATATATATATATATATGCATATATGTATATATATATATATAGCTTTATAATATCTATACAAATATATAACTTTATTATATACATATATATATATGTATATATATATGTATATATATTTCATTTACATTTTACTATGATTTCATCTAGTCACCCCGATCACACTCAAAATCTTGAATCGACAATCGCGATTTAAATAAAAAATTTCTGTTATTTAGCAGCGATAAGCGAGCATATATATATATATATATATATCAATTTATTTGTAAATAAATTGATTAACGGATCGATCGATTGATTGATTGATTAACTCAGTTTTTGATTGATTGGTTGGTTGATTGACTGTTTCTTTGATTGGTTGGTTGGCTGCTGGAACATTTTCTGCTTACGGGAAGCGACTCCAGCGCAGGCCGCTAACAAAAAAGTTGACCTGACATCGGCATGACTCATCATCAGTGTGAACGTTGACGCCACATGGATGAGATGCGGTCGGTTGGTGCAGAGTAAATTCTTCTGCCGACACGGCAGAAGTGCGACGTTTGAACCATGCATACGCGTCTTGAGCGTTTTTTTTACTTGAACTATCGATGAATGGATGATTGATTGATTGATTGATTGGTTGATTGATTGATTGATTGATTGACACAACCTGGACAATTTGTATGAAACTATCGAGTGAAGGTACTTAGCATCTTGGAGAAGCATCTATTATCTTTATTCTACCTGGATCGAATGATTCGGCGTCCATTCTTCGAGATTCAAGATTCTAGAGTTATTTGGCCATATAGATAACACTTACACATGATCAAACAAAATTACGTTCCGCATATGAACGAGGGCTTCTCAATAGCAAAGCTAGTCGCATTCTCGTGGTTCGAGGCAGAAGCGTTGCACACAAGTGTAGGAAAGCTCACATGTGGATCGCGCATAAATTTCCGAACAATCTTGACAGCAATTTGTCAGATTCTGAACATCCGTGGATCAAAGATAATTCGCTTAACATGGCCACCCTCTTTGGTGCTTTCTCGGCAAACGTCATAAACGATAAGGTCAACTAAAAATCATGCTAAAACCACCTACACAGCAAGAACGTAACTTATCGTAGCTTGTGCGACGATCACCAAGGATGGATACACAATACATCCTCTGGCGTTTGCTGGTGACTGAACGAACTACAGAGCATCCGAACTTCCCTGGCAGAAGTCGTGCCTTGCGTCCGTCGGGAAGGAGCGTGGGCTCTCAGGAAAACCCAGAACCTCTCACGCATTGTCCCAAGAAATTAGCGAAACGGTTAACGAGTTTCTGGTCTAAGTTTCAGACAAAAGCCCATTTCTTATCGTAGTCATTCCGTGAGCAGGGCTTTTGAAATGGTTGGGTAAGAGGTGCATGATTGCGTAGAGGATGGCGGATGCGTGTCGAGACAACGATGGAGAAATCCTCACAAACATTGACACGTTCCAAGTCACAGTTGGCGTCTTGTTGGAATTTGTTGTGATACGGGAGAAAGAAGGTAATTTTCTACTTATATAAATATATAAAGTTTGCTTTCCCAGCTTGATTTCTTCGAGGTGTATACTGATGCTGACTCTCTTAACCTTGTTAGCTTGCAATTAGATTAATTAGCATGACATCGCGACCGCGGTATGCAAATGTATTTGTGAGTAAGCACTTGCCTTGCGTGAACTTGGAGTGGTTTACAAAACAATAATGTACGTCTTTCGCAGTACAGGCAACTTATAATGTTGCAGGTGACTCCAAAAAATAAAAGGGTATGTATGTATGTATGTATGTATGTATGTATGTATGTATGTATGTATGTATGTATGTATGTATGTATGTATGTA
>QQSS02228194.1:0-10402 GCA_003687565.2 Craspedacusta sowerbii | reverse complement strand
ACGTTTGAATCAGTTCAGTGCGACAGCTTAATTACGTGCGGCAATTAAATCGAGCTCGGCAGAGCTTGCCGATCTATACGACTGTAGTGCGACCATTAAATTTGACGTTTGAAACGGCGTCGCACCTGAGTCGAATTTAATGGAATTACATTCGACGCGGCAGAAGTGCGACGTTTTAACCAAGCATTATTTGCTCGGCCAAGCAGCCATAATAATATCTAATGGCCATAATAACAATAATAACAATAATAATAATAATATATAATATTTAATATAATAATATTATATTTTTTATTATATATATATGTTAATTTACATATTTATTATTTCTTATTATTTATTAATTACTTTTTTATTATACACATATATTTTCGTAATATATTTTTTATATATTTTTATATATTTTACTATTTATTTATTATTTTTTAATATATATATATATATTATATATTTAATATAATAATATTTAATATAATAATAAATTACATAATAATAATAATAGTAATAATAATAATAATAATTTCCTATCTTCTTCTAATGAGCCACTGTTGGGAGAGTATATAGCGAGAGACAGCCGGAACTTACTTGAAGCCGAAGTCGCAGGGAACGGAATGGGTACCTTCCTGGCAACCGCAGACGCACATGGTTTCGCATTGCGTTTCGTTCTTCAAGAACCTGACTGCATTCTGGCCTATCTGGTTCATAACATCAACTGCGACGTCCACGGTCTCCGTGGCCACACAACGGAATCTGGTAGGGTCTTTCAAAGACGGCAGTCCACTGCACCTGTGCAAGACTTTAAACTGAGGCTTAGACGATAAGGTAGCCACCAAGGTCTCCCTTGGGCGGCATGAGATATCCTCCAGGGCATCTACAAGCAGCATCAGCGTGGCAACTACAGCTGAAAAAGGAAAGAAACAGGGTGTTGATAACGTCGTGCACTGCTGGGCCACAATAAACCTTGGGCTTGCTATGTTGTGGGTAGTTTAATATGCAGTCTTGATCATGTTTGTGTCGTCCGTAAGCGTAATCTCGTCGCTGGGTCAACATGGCCGTGATGTGTTGCCAGGCGTGTCGCTATTTTAAGAGCAATTATATTCTGTACCTGTATTTAACAATGTGAAATTTTTTTTTATAAATATGCGTAAAAAATGTATATTGTCCGCCACTGTAACTGGGAAATCTACAAAAAGAATCAACTTTAAGACTACTGGCCTTCTTCGGGCCTACCCTCAACGAACTACTTTCTCTACACAGACCTACAAAGGAACTGCGCCAAGCGCATGTCAATGCAATCGGAATGGCCGAATGCAGGAACACTTATTCAAGGACGACTAATTAACAGCACGGGATAAATGAGTGGTTGGCGTTTCCGAGCACTCGCTTGTAGACCTCCCGGTGAACAGGCAAATTGGAAATCAAGCACCGAAAGCGGTGATAAAGTGTTCTTGTCCTAATCATCGTTAGGAAAAGCAAAGAAGCAATTGAACGGCCAATCACTACAGCCCATCATTAAGCCAACGGGTAAGTACAGATAACAGACTACGTTCAGTTGTTTGGCTTCGGCTACTTTGCTATAGGTAAACAACGCAAAAAGCGTATCTGTGCATGCATATCACGCATCATGAATCTACGTATCATGCATCATATCAGCGTATCATTCATCTACGTATGCGTGTGCAGAAAGGCGAACAGCAAAACGAACGCTGCTAGAAAGAACGCTGCTAGTTTCCCGCGATGTATGTCGGGGCGTGCGTCCTAGGAAAGGCTAGTACATACCTATTCGCAGACTGAATTCCATCTTTAGGTTACGCTTGCTATACGCCACTCAGCAATTCACCAACACCCACGCAAGTTCAAGACTATTCAGAAGCTTTCCTTTCCTTTCTATAGAAGAACATACCTTCCATCATTAAGAAGCAACGGTAGTATTATAGGCACAAACGGGAAGAGCATAAATAGATTCCGCGCAAACACGGCTTCCCGTTTTTCCTGGACTTTCACCAAAGCGGATGTACAAAGCATTAAAGAGCGCCCTATACGAGAAGCAACACCGGAAATAAGCGAATCAAAGTTTTCATCAAATTAATCTCTCTGACGTGACGTAACAACCAGCTTCTCCAACCGACCGTGCGCGTCTCTGACGTTGCTTTCCAGTGCGTCATCGAATTCCTTATGGGAAGAGGAAACTATGGGCTATTCGTCATAAGCTGGGAGCAATACCTTCGGTGGGACGAAGCTATTAACAAGGAACTTATGAAAAGAAAAGCGGATACAATTTCACAATTACAGAGATCTGCCTGCCCTACGAGATGGCTTGACCCAGGATTACTCCGCATGAGTGTAGGGCAAACATTACGAATGCTTACAGCTTATGGTAAAGAGCCAGGTTTAATACGATCCCATACCAACCCATACCAGCCATACCATCAGACTTAGTATACGTGCCGGATCTATAGAATTGCAACTATGGTAACGGAGTTGACAAAAAGATCATATAAACAGGTATGGACAAAGCCTTATCACAGGGAAGTATGAAAAAATTAATTTAGATTAGGTTAAGTCTGCGAAGACCTTCTCCAAAATGACAGATCTGGGTACCTACCCCTGCAGTCTTAAGACACGCATATACGGGCAACATGATACACAGCAACCATCTATCACTGGCCTCACCAAGAACAACGAACAGAAACGAAACGTTTGTCAAAAAGCGCTTGGGGAATGTAATCAATCTTGTAATCAAGAGCAGTCAAAGTGACTCTTCGGCTAACGCACCCAAGACAATTTAAACAGTGGCAGCCAAGCAGTGAACTAGTGTCTGCGAGATACTTTCACTATGAAGGATTTTAAAACTGTCCTCGCCCTTAAGGCTAGCCAAGCCAAGTTGAAGTAATATGCAGCCGAATACTAAGATACTGCATCCGATTAGCTAGAATGGTTATGTTAAGGCCGTGAAAACTCTGGTAGTTTTACCGGAAGTTTTGTTTAACAACGAACGTTTTTTCAAGTTTTCGGTACTCTTCCTGATATCATAACACACACACACACACAAACACACACACACACATACATATATATATATATGTATATATATGTATATATATATATATATATATATATATATATATATATATTCAGATAATATTTACATATTCAATATACACCAATATACACCAATTCATTCAGGCATGTTCAGTCTTCAGAGATCATAAAACCTTCTTATTGCAAGAAAAGGCTATCGCTAAGGCTTTGTTTTCCAGCACTGAAAGCATGCCGCTCGTGCTTTAAATTTATTTGAGTCATTTCAACAAGTTGCAGCACTTACTTGCATTTTCAAAAATGGCTGCGCGTAATACATTCGACAGAACATGCCGAACCACAGGGCAAAAGCCTTCGGGCGGTCTCCAGTATGTACGATAACAGTAACAAAATGAAAACTTACTAACAAACTTACGAGAAAGTCAGGGGCACATGGAGAGTTATTCGCTAGGTTACGACCAACCATGCATACTTCTGAACGACGTTCTTTCTTTCGACCAACCTATGCTCGACGACTCGAAAGCAACTCCTAAGGAACTAGTCGAAGACAGCGCAGACAATATTACCGCCCCACGATTACCACGTCTACTGCCCTCGCTGTTCAGTCAAGTCTGGCTTAATCCGCCACGGTCGGTTAGCGATAACAAAAAGGGCTATGCCGTTATCTGGCTCGTGAGTTCGAATAGATTAGGGCAGCCGCAAGGTCACTTACTATCCGAAAAACGTATGCAATGCAATCCCGCCCGATTATGTTTTGCTCAGATCGGATCCCTTGTTAAGTTCTTACGGTCTCTATAAGTTCATGCCGCGGTATGGCAACTTTTAGGCCAGGTTTAAACTTCGCGCAATCTGCTGCTCCAAACTTCAGAAATGTAGTCATATGCGGCTAAAGTGCGACGTCTAAATCACTTCTGTGCGACAGAAGTCATTACAACATCAGCTCGACAAGCTCGATCAAGCTTGAGTCGAATTGCATTTAATTATGTTCGTCGCGGAAGAAGTGCGACGTGTGAACCAAGCGTTAACCCCACCTCGCCTCGCCTATCTCATTTCACACGCAGCAAAAAGAGCTCTTATGTGGGTGCTCATTTAAGCTCTCATTTACTTACGCTAAGATTTGTCGTTACTCTTGCTGTTTGAGACTCGTAGCGGCGCGAGAATTCGCGACGTGGGAGGAAGCAACGCGGGGAAGGCATTAACTGGATTAAGACTTTAGGGGGCGAAAGGTTGCATTGAGTGATATTCTGAGATTCACGGTATTACTTTGGATAAAAAAAAATAATATAGCAGGAACATTAGATTAGGCTTTCTCTAATCAAGGTGAAAATCGAGGAAAACTACTTGTGCTGCAAGGGAAAATATACGCCTTGTCCGTAGGGCCACCAAGGCCAACACAACACTTACGCAATAGGCTCGGTTTATATGACAAGAACGCGCGACTGACGAAATTGCACATGGTTTTAATAATATTACATGGAATTTTCACCTTCCGCACTTCGGATGCCGAGCAAACGCCAACGACCTGGAGCTTCAACAGGTACTGCTATCTCCAAAATAATTCCTCCATGACTTCATATTATGGAGATTGATGGCGTGCTAAAACAATGGCGATTAGAGATATCACGATCAGGTCCCGAAAAAGCCTGGCGTGATCAGAAAAACTTGAGCTAACCGAAGCCCACCCAGAGGCGAGAGGTGGTGTGGGCGAGGCGACCGGTGTGGGCGAGCCAAGCAAATTCTCGAGGGTAAACAAATGCACCGATAGCATTATGCCCCGAGAAATATCAGATTCTCGGTGAGCGAGTAGTTATGAGAACTTCTGAACATAGTACTTTAAACTGTCAAGATAGCAGGTTTACGCTATCGACATTTATTTTAATCTATGTCCTATGAGCCTGCTCTCTTCATGGGTGCTCCGTTTTATATTATTTTCGCTATAGTTTCATTTTCTTAGGAACCCGGTTATTGTATGGTTTCATCGAGAATGTTGTAAATCCTTATACGAATAAAAAAAAACTCAGGGGAAAAGCTGGGGCAATGGCTACCCCCAAGCTTTTTAAGCAGGCGGAGTAATAAGCCAAACTCTTCAGATGGAGATGTGCGCCTTTGTCTCAGCGCAATTTCAGAGAGACTTGCGTAAACAGAGGGCAGTGCCGTCACATTCGTCAAGTTAGCCCACCACCAAAAGAATGTCAAGAATGCTGGTAAGGAGCGTGGAATTCAGGGCTCCATTCGACTTAAATGCTTCAGTGAAGTTACTTCATTCACAGAAGCTGAATTGTTTCTTGGCGAGCCAGTCAAATTATAGATTTTATTGGTTTCACAATAGTGTTCATTCGCTATTGGGATTCGACCAGATATTCCTGCATTTCTAATGCCACGATCATCACGACTTTTGCACTATGAATTCACCGCGACTAGTGAAGCAACGTCTGTCATTTAATAGCACGCGGCTTCAACAGTAGTGTGGGCACACTCGGTGTGGAACGGCACTCGCTATATTCATCCAAGCCCACTTGTATAGTTGTTCCGTCGCAGCTGGACCGACGCATATGGTACGCCAGGTGCAAGCCAGTCAGAAGATGTTGTAGATCCAAAAACATGTACGCTATCGAGTACTAGTACTCCACAGCGTACATGTTTTTGGATCTACAACATCTTCTGACTGGCTTGCACCTGGCGTGTTATAATGTTCCGAATTTTGAGTCAAATGACTGCGAGATATACATGGTCGTTCGTAAAAGGTCGTTTACACTACATTACTCTGCATCTTTCAGGCATACAAAGTGCGCCATCCAGACGAGAAGGTAGGTTTCCTAAACTTTAAGGCTTACCCCAATCAGAGAACGCCTCTGATTCTCTTCTGGGTGTCGTTTCGAGTGCAGTGTAAACGAATTCGACCTAAGGTGTACACGCTTAGCTTATGAGGTTGACGAGTAATATATTTTGAGATGATCACTATACACGCACAGGCAAACTACATGTAAGTACATCTGTATAGGCAACACATGCGTTTTGTGTTTTGTATTTGTATTCGTATTTGCATGAAGCATCATATATCGCGGCGCAAGCTGAGTGCTCCAGCTACAACCCAGTACCCGATACAAGGACGCCACACAAGAGGATTACAGATCGTAAACCCCAACACCTACTATATGGGCTTTTGCATGAAATTTCAAAAAGGAACTAAACCAAAACCAAAAAATATATAAATAGAAACGAAATTAGAATGAATAATAAATAAAAGAAAAATAAACAGGGTAAATGAGTGGGTGTCCTCGACAGATAAGAATGATCTGACAAGGAAAGTTGCAAAAAAAGGCAATGATTTTGCTTTGTTTCCAAGAAGGTTAGTGAATGTTTTGTCATTTACAAGAAGCGATTTCAGCAAGACACAGAGCCTTGCCTTGACGCAAGCTTTGGCGGTAAACGAGATAACTAAAAGCGTGCAAAGTGTTTCGAGAATTTTGGTCAGTTAGCTTGATTTCGATCGGTTTGTTTGGATTCGGCGACCGAACTGTATTTCTGTTATGATATGGAAACCTGATTGGCTCGATATATTGCACGTATTTATTTACTTGCTATTATTGATATTGTACGTCGTGCTTATTTCTTCCTCATTCTTTGTTTGTTGTCAAAATGATTCGTACCTATACATAGAGGGGGGGGGGGGGGAATGCAATTCCCATTAGCATTGCTAGGAAGAGCCCTCCGTCCCATCTATATTACATTCATGTATGATTACACATTTTTACTCTTGATGGGAAAAATAAATTCTTGAATCTTGAATCTTGAATCTTGGATCTGTCCAGCTGGGACCCAGTCCCCTAAGTCACCAAATAGTTTTTAACATACTTGCCACCTAGTGTTAGTCACAGTCTATTTTAAAAACCTACTTATCCAACTGAAGTGATCAGAATTATTAAGTCCTTTAGCGCTCCAAAGACTCGGGACCATTTATCATTCCAGCAAGTCTTCCAAAGCTTGGCTTTTCAGCTCTTGTGGAACAACTGCCCCATATTATTTATTTATTTATTTATTTTAAGCAAAAAGACTTTCCTGGCAAGTTGCTAGAACAACAAGAGCACAAATCCGCAACTAAAGAACTCTGCTGCAATTATCACCCAATATCTTTCTTTTCTAACTCAAGCAAGGTTCTAGAGAAGGCTAATATATAAGCGAGTACATGAATACCTTGAAAGAATTAAATTAATAGACAACCTTCAAATCGGTTTGCGAAAGCAACATTCAACAAGTCAAGCTTTAGTACAATTTAAGATTTAGTATACTTTAAATTAGAATTTAGTATACTTTACTTAGAATTACTCCCATAGGAGGTGAAACAGGTATACTCTTATCTGGCATATATCGGAATCCGGATATGGGCCCTACCCCCGGGCACGAAAAATGTTGGTGTCTGCTGGAGTGAACACAAGTTAGTAGCACGCAACTAGGACTGAGGCAATTCAAGTTGAGTGAGCACACTGAAACACGACCGGCCAGCTAAGTGATGGGGAACGGTGAGAGAGTGGCTGCTAGATAATGGAAACCACTACCAGTAATAGTCCCGAATTCAATAGAAAATGTCACCTTTCAATAGAAAAAATCTTTCCTTGCAACTCTTCCCATCTATTGTTCGATTTTTTTAGCAAAACAATGTTTTCCTTATGTGTACTTGTGCGCTAAATGGAATTTTTAATTTAAATTTTAAGAATTTCTAATCTGGCGCATAAATTTTAAGAAATCCGTTATGTTGGAGGGGTCAACACAACACAGCAGCAACAGCCAAGAACGGGAGGGGGCGTGGTACAAATGCAACGCTGTTAAATGTAACAGGTTTGGCACCCAATTTTTTAGAAAGGTGAAAAAGTTACTCGTTGAATTCTTACAAGTTAAATCCGTTAAACGTTTAGTCCGCTAAGTCCGAAGAAAAGTAACGGTCCATTATTGGTTTAAAAACATGTAACGGGCTGAACGGACTTAACGGACTTAAAGGACTGGGTGCCCAGATTTGGGAATGAGTGCCATGCATAGTGAAGTGCACCTGGTGTGTGTGTGTGTGTGTGTGTGTGTGTGTGTGTGTGTGTGTGTGTGTGCGTGTGTGTTTGTGTCTGTGTCTGTGTCTGTGTGTCTGTGTGTGTGTGGGGGGGGGGGCCGGGGGAATGGAAAACTGGTGACTGGTCCAATGCTTGACCACATTCCATCGTACGTGCTAGCTGTAATGAGTCTCCCTACTGTGCAGGTTGTGGCCACTCCAACCTCCAAGAATCCTCATTAATATTCATAGCGTAATTCAAAACTCTGACCGGTCATAAATATTGATCAGTTTCACCGACGATTGTGGCCATTACAAATTTACAACAGTGCGAAGCCATTTATTCGGAGCATGTGAAGATCTGCGTGTAGCTTCACTTTGAAGCCTGATACATACATTTGAAAATACAAGCACTTTCAATCTCTAGCTGACATCGTAGATATAATACAAATTTCTTATATATTGCGTGAAATGTGGTGATATGATGAATTTTAACGAAGGCTGTACTTGCAAAAACCACTTCCGAGAGAAATGTTTCTTGAACTAGCTCAGGTTGGGTGTGCTTGGAATTTAATTTTACTGTTGAAGTGCATCTCTATCCTATGGATAAAAACACGATACCTGAGTTGCATCGCAACATCTTTCTCCTGTAGAGGATAAATCCTACCTTTCTGTTCCTACTAAATATTTACCAATTCGTAGTAGCCAATATCTCCGTACATTAACAAGGTAGTGTGCGTCGCAATGGCAAATGCTTGGCTGAAAATAACAGCTAGTGCAGAGCTATCATGAAAAGGGTGAAGTTCTGGTTTCTAAGGAAAACGAAATTTTATTGTTCAACAAAGCTAAAAATTAGAGCACCGAATCGATCGCCTCACAGACTCTACCAAGCTGCAAGATGCCAATTTTCCGTGCACGACTTGAAAAAAAAAGACAGTTATGACGTGTAGTGCAAATGCTGACCAAGCTAACTATTGCATGCACAAACATTTAACCAAGCGATAATAATAATCAAATGGCTAGTCTTACGTACGTTTCGTCCCGGCCAAAGGCACTCGTGAGAGACCTTTGGTTGGAGTCTTAACTGGCCAAGCAACTGCTTGGAGTTTCATTAGGAACTTGGAACTCGATAAAAATAATGCTGCGGAAAAAAAGGGAGTTTGCAAAAAGCCCTACAAGCACGCCAAAACCTCGCAAGACCCAAACACTGCGGAGTTCTTATAAGCGTGTCCAGCCTTACAAACAACTACTGCTACAAACAGCTAAATAACAGCAGCAAAGTGCTCAACGTTCAGAATTATGATGGATTTTACCGATTAGGTATAGCCTTGCAAGATTGTCTTTTACCAATGCTTTCAACTTGATTCTCCTATCACTAGCCCCATACAGAATTAAGGGAAATTGGATTTTACGATTTCTATTTTGATCGGTCGCAAACTTTGGCGGGCCTTGTTGGACAGCCATGGAAACTCGCCCATGTGCCAATATGGGCGCACGTTGCTAAGCTACCCTTATGCATTATAAATTTTGCCGATTCTTCTCGCCGTGGAAAAGTTACGCCATTTTCAAGAGCAAACCCGCAAAATAACGAAACCTTACATAAAAACGAGGCTGTGCCGGGGGTAGTTACAAGATCAGATCGCATATATTGCACACCTGCTCTCGAGGTTTTAACGCCTACCCCGATTGCTGTGTTGAGGCACATTGCGCCCTTCTTGTGTGAACAACATGCGCAATCCAAAACTGTTAAGTTTTCTAACACCCCATTCATACCAAATAATTCACTACCTTGATTATTAGTGGGTGAGTTTATCGTCAATAATGCATGCTTTTTTTCTAAACCTTAACAGCTGGAAATTAAGTGGCGAGATAAAGATCCTGGATTCTATGACCACCCAGTCACATTGAAGGCTGTTTCTAGCTCCAAGTGTTTGAAATCTAATTAGCCTTCAGGTTAAGGAGGCTGTGAAGGAAGCTTCACAAAGTTTTACAAACAACAACAACAACAACAACTGCATGACAGCTTTTTCCCTTCCAGTGCATCGCATATTACAAACTCTCAAGACATAACAGATAATCTATTTTATAGGCACTTATTCCTTAGAAGCTGGTAACATCGAGGATGCCACCTTATTCCAAAGAAGTACCTGTAATACAAGGACAAGTCTGCTGTAAATCGATTCAAAAGAATCGCACACGTTTAAATTAGGACCCGCAATGGGTAAATCTTCAAGGCAAAGAATAAAGAATAATGTAATATCCAACTATAGCACTGCTTGCGGTCTGTAAAATATACCACGGTAGTTGACTAGTGCGCGTGCGTTAATT
>QQSS02228183.1:0-10402 GCA_003687565.2 Craspedacusta sowerbii | reverse complement strand
TATATATATATATATATATATATATATATATATATACAGATGTCTAGCAAGAACGTATGAACCTTTCTTAAATGGATATAGTGGATTAGCTTAGTGACCTTGCAAGCGTTTATGTGGTCCTTTCTGATTTTTAAAGTGACCAGTTTAGCTTGTTGACTAGTGAAGTGTGAGCTAGCATATTATAAAATGCGGATTGCATTGGTAGATGCACGTAGTTAACGTTGTAACGTGTTTCTTTGGGTAGACTCCGTACGTCGCACTTTCAAACCCATCTTTGAAAATGGACTTCGGGCGATTACTTGCTTGATTTAGGTCATGGTGCGGTGCGCCCTTCTACTGGTTTTGGTGTATTCCATGTATCCGACCACCTGGCTAATCCCTGACAGGTATAAATCTTCCGTTAGAACTGAGCACGGTTGGACTGATTTCATAGATGGCGTAGTTCTCCCGATGTTGTAATCGCAAGAACTTTTCCCTGAATTTGAAAGTGTACTTCGCTTTGAGACTTCCTTGAGGTTCCTAGCTGGTTTAGCATCGAAAAGGCGGTGTTGACTATGCATCACGTTTTAACTGTAGTGCAAGTAGTACAAGTAGTACAAGTTTTGACCCGAATTTCTGCACCAACTTGCCAAGTTTAGTACCTTTTACAAATGCAAAGCGGGAGGCCTTCAAAAAGTGGGCATTTTCCCTGAGGCTATTAATATGCCGGTCGATTCAATCACATCACTTCAGTTATTGAGGCACGTTCATACCATTTACTTCTTTCTTGTAAATAGAGAGCCAAAAGCCAAAAGTGGCCAAGTGGCAAATCCTTTATTAAAGATTTATTGGATCATATTATTCCAGAATTTTCTGTTTGATTGATACATTAAGCTTTGGCGCTTGATTCTTGCAATGAGCTATGCAGAACAGCATTAGCGGTTGCGTTAGTGTGATAGGGCAGCTTGATATATCCTATCTTTTTAGCTCCGTAAGGGCGAAATGAAACTCTGCTGCTATATAAAAGAAGGTATAGTATGTACCTCCAAAATAGATTGCTTGTATGGGCCTTAGTACAAGGTGTCGTTGGTCGTGGAAGTAGCTCCCATCTAAATGATATTCTTCTGTTCCGTTTTAGTGTCTGGCTGGCCTCTGTGCTTACCATCCTTCAGATTCTCTCGCAAATAGCAACCAATATTTGCTTCACCTCGGTTAACATCTTCCAGAACAACTCCGTTCCCTCGGATCTCGTCGGCTTGGCCAACGGATTGGGATTGACTGTTTCGTCGATTGGAAGGTATCATGCGTTTCACAATATCTTTGCTGTTCAGCGGTCCGTGTGGAACCGAAAAAGATCCTAAACTCGCAGACTGCTGAACTCCTGGCGAAGAATTAGACTTGGTCGACATCTTCATTGATTTATTGCTTTGATATCTAGTTCGTATCAATATGTTCCTATCGTTACAATATTTACAATACATCAGAAGCAACCGGTTACTTGTAACTTAATAGATCTACATTGAGTAGATGTGTGACTTTGATAATGGTTTTATTTGATATATTTTTTAGAGCCATTTCACCAGCTCTGTTCGGAGGATTGTTTTCTTGGTCGCTTCAGAACGTCAAAGATCTCTACCCTGACGGATTGGGGTATCCGTTCGACCAGAGCTTCACTTTTATATTATTTTCCCTCACTTGTGTCATAATTGCTGCATGGGTCAGTTATTTTCCAGACTATTTAGATTGGCGAAGAGAATGGCCAAAGGAAGTTAGTTTGGAAAGGGACGTGGAAAGTTGCAGCTCCAGCTATTAAAACGTTGTCTATCGCTTTCTTTTCGCCAGATTAAAGCAGATAAGTGCGTTAATCAGCCTATTTAGAGAGAAATTCTTAAAAATGGTTAGGTCAGTGAGATCCTATCCCCCCTCCCCCCTGAAATCTTTATTGCACATAAGCTTTTGCGCGGTTTCTCGTGCCACGTGCACGTTTTTGCAATTCTGACAACTTGCTGTTTCTGGCGTGACTGCGCTTGGGCTTGATCTCCTGACCTGCAACTTAGTATTTTGTATTTGATGCAATGTATTGCAATCTATATATATATATATACTTTTTTGCGCTATTTATTTACACAGCCTATTTATAAAAATATGGATTGAGTATTTTTGCGGGATATTCCAGTAACATTTCAGTGTATGAAGCAGTTCCTCGTTAGTTTTGTGCTTGCAAGGTTCGGTCGATTTTTAAAATACCTGTAAGTCAACGTTTCGTAGCGAAAAATCATTTCAATGTTAACTTTTCTTGATTCCATTGGTTCCGTAATTTCATTTCTGTGCGCCAAGCTCGCTCCTCTCGTTAGCGGACGCGTTAGTGCGTTAGGTGCAATTAGCGTCTGTCTGGTTTGGGCGCCAGCCGGGTTCCGACGAAATCTTGCTTCCAAAGTTCCATTGTTTTCTTGGTACTTGCCTCCCATATCCGAGTCCACCGTGCCGTCATGCGTTACTTTTGTCCAGTCCCTAGAGTAGCTATTCTTAATTTTTTGCTTTAGTTTCTTGATTATTCTTAAGGATGAAATTTAAAAGTAAAGACAATTATGGGTCATGCGGTTGCTTCATATCGATTCGTTGAAAATTAATTGCGTGCTCTGAATGCAGTTGTCACTTATTAAGTATAATTTTACAGTTATAGATATCTCTGAAACGTGCCTAACAGAATGTATGGGATTAACTACCATGATTGACATGAAGAACAACTCCTTTACTGACATAACGCTTACAAACGCCTGAGGGGTCGGTTTCTACGTTCTTAATTCTATATTTAATGACAAGATTGTACGGTACGATCTTTGTTTTCAATCTGAGAATTAGGTCGAAGCAGTCTTCATTGAAAGTAAACAGAAGAATAGGAAAAATATTATTTGTGGGTTATCTTTAAAAATGCTGATATGAGTACAATAAATTGTATAACTCTTATGTTAAAGACGCGTATTGCGTTCAGTGAGGATAATAAATTTTTTAACCGCATGGAAGACTTAAACACTAGCTTTCTGAATTATGATAATAGCCTTAAACAACTGACTCCTATGACAACATGAGTTGTAGCTTCCCTCAGCCGCTTATTGATAATATATTTACAAGGAACAACAAGAACAATTATAAATCTTCTCCGCAAATGCAAGTCACGCAAGAGGAAACACCATCATTGCAATTCGATATGAAATGAATGCAATAATTTGTAAAACATATACTTACTGAAGAAGAAGACATCCTCTATAGCCCGGGGCCAATAGAATTAAGGATGCCACCAATATGAGTTTGCGAAAGAATGCTTTTTGTTTTACGAATTACAGGAAAGCAGAAATATTTCTGCTGACCACATGTCTTACACGCATCATCTAAGTACACATCATAGCTCTGCCAAGCACCTATGAAATCGAAATAGAAAAGCAAGCAAAAACACGCAGGTATTCAATTTTGAAATGCAAGAAAGTACGCATTCCATACACAGAAGTTCGACTACGAAAGTGTCAGTTTCGGACTCAAAACACGTACGACTTCGATTCGAATTTCAGCTTAAACGAAGGAAGGAGCGACAAAAACGCAGGAGAAGCACGATCATCCAAGCTTTGTGGCAAGTCCTAAAATCATAGTTGATGAGATTTGCCCACAGGATTACATTCATGAAGCCAACCAACACTTACCAACGAATTGCACATGTTTTTGCTAAGATGAAATCTAGCAACGCTCGTCAAATAAAACAAAAGACAAACTAGTTCAAAAACGTTTAGTGATTGATTACATTTTCGTTAAACCGATAAACACAATACTTTTGTCAAAAAATCGTAAAGATGCGAATACATGCCAAAAACTTAGATAAGTATCAACAGTGCTACGCATTCGCTGCTAACATTAGTGATTTGATATCCCTTTGTAATGATTTCTTTTGGTTTATTCAAGTTAATATTGAAGTCATGAAGATGTTTGTATAAAACAGCACCTTTAAACTTGATATTGTTGCTGCCATACATTTCAGTCCTTCTAGTTGGTACTGAAAGTTTCACCGCCTCACTCATTCTCGTCCTTATCGGTGGACGGTAAAAATTGAAACACTTGTCAAAAGACTGGGGCAGTTTCATCCACTGCCAGTCATGCATTAACAATCTTAAACGTATTTTAATTAAATCATATAACTTTAATATTCAAAGTTGTGAAAATGAGTTCGAAGTACTATGAGAAGATGGGTTAATATAACCACAGACGCTAATTATTTTTATTGCACGTTGTTGCAAACTAAGGATGTTTGATAAGAAACTTTTACAAGTAGGTTCCCATGCAAGACAACCATGTGTCAGATGTGACTGAAACAGCTATAATATAAAGATATAATTGTCGGTGTGTCTAGTAAGTAGCGGATCTATGAGAGGAATCCATTGGGTCTCGTTAGCTTTTTTGACAGATAGAGAGGTGTCATCTTGAAGAAAGGTGCGGATCAAGCACAACACCCAAGAATTTATTGTTGGGCATGAATATTTTCGTGCTTTTTATTTTTAAAGGAAGTTGATTTGATATCATTTGTTTACAGGACAGAATAAAATGATCTCAGTTTTTGCAGCATTTAAAGATAGCCTGTTTGCACAATGCCAATTGCCAATCTTCGAGATCTCGTGACCCATCATTAATTTCAAAGTTTTATTAGCTAGACCATTAAAAACTATAGTGGTATTGTCCGCAAAATGCTGCGCAACGCCACTAGAAAGACAACTACGGAAGTCATTAATGTATACAAGAAATAATAGGGGATCCAGAATTGAGCCCTGGGGTACTCCTATGTCAACAACAATAAATATTGGAGTTTGTGTCCTCGACAGCAACATATTGTTTTCGTCCATTCAGATACGAAGAAAAACACGACAGACAAACCCAATGAATTCCATACATTTCAAGTTTATGCAGAAGAATTTTATCGTTGACAGCTTCAAACGCCTTTTCCAAATCTAAGAATAACCAAGCAAACTGCAGACTTGCAGACTGGGATAACTTTAGCAAGTTTAAATATATCCGGGACGGTTCTTTGGTTAAATGACTGCTTGATAATAAATGAACTTGCGATGCAAGCAAGGATGATCCAATTTTAAGTATATGGGTTGGAATAACATGTGGTCCAGTAGCTTTAGAAGTGATTAGCGAATTAATGATTTCGACTATTTCTTAAGCAAGAACAAGAATTAAAAACGCGACTTGTTCATGATATACGATTTGATGCTTCATTTAAAAACCTGTCAGTCCCAGTTATTAGATCACAAGCACGTCTTGAGCAAAACCCCCTGCAAGTACTGCAAACACTTTTAACGATTATTCTACATCTGTAGGCAATTCCCTGGACTCCAACTTCAGGAGCATGTCTAAAAGTTTTATATAATACATGCCTTCTCGCGCGATTGGTAGTTTTTTAATAAATCCGACAGATACTATTTAAATAGTGGAATCTGTATAAAGGAACAGGTAGTGGCCACAATATTTTTAAAGCAAAGACAAGAATTAACGCGACTTTGTTCATGATGTCCGTTGATGCTTCATGCCTCATGTTCACTATCAAACTTCGCAAAATTAGCAAGTACTCCATTTTTATACAAGCAACAAATTCAAAACATATCCAGAGAATAGGACGTTACAACTTTATTAAGGCCCGACTTTAACTGCATGATAGTCAAGCTTTCATTAATCTAAATTTCGAAATTGCAGCTAGCACGGGAAAGCACTTCGACGTTTTCAAAGTGCTGCATTCAATCAAGTGCTTAGTAATGACTGTTGGGTTTTTGAAATCCCTGTGCTCATTGAATCGTTTCCCGAAGTGTCTTTTGGTTTTCCTAACGTAAACTTCCGTACAGTCTGTGCGGTGAACTCTGTACGCCACGTTAGATAACAACCTTTCAAATATAAAGTTTTTAAAACTAAGCAGATCACCAATACGGAACGCGATCCGAAAAACTTCTCGAACTCTTACTTGACTATAAGCTCTCTGGATTAACTTTTTTACGATTTCACCACAACTTTCAGAGACGGACCCTCAGAGAAGAGAAGAGAAGAAAAACTGTTCAGGTACCTCCTGAAGCTTAAGAAGCAAAAAGCTATCGACAAAACCTTCTACGAAAAAGTTCGTCCCTGTGGCTCACAAACAGCGCGGTTGTATGGCTTACCTAAAGTACACAAAGAAAACCATCCTCTGAGACCAATCTGTTCGTCGATCGGAGCTTTTAATTACCCGTTGGCTTCTGAGTTGGCAACCATCCTCTCTCCACTAGCTTACAATCCTTATACGATCAAAAGTACATTTCAATGTGTTTAAGACTTGCCTAATGGGAATAGCAATTCGTGTATTATGGCTAGTTTTGATGTATGCAACCTATTAAGTAATATTCCAATGCAGGAAACGATCGAGACTACTTTAGATTAGGCTTTTGCAGATTGTAAGAAGGTACATGGTCTCTCTCGAGCACAGTTTAAAAAACTATTGCACATGGCATCTAATGAAACAAATTTTCTCTTCAACAATAAAATGTACGACCAAATATATGGGGTTGCGATGGGCTCACCCTTAGCACCAGTACTTGCTAATATTTTTATGAGGAACTTTGAAGAAAAACCCCTTAGTATCTATCAGAAGGACAAACCTAGATATTACCCTAGGTATGTAGATGACTGTTTCTTAATATTTGATAGTGAGTCCCATATTCAACCCTTTCTGGACATCCTTATCCTTGGAAATTGCCTTTACCAGAATACTAAGTTTACAAAGGAAGTTGAAACGGGACGTAAGGACGGAATTTTTCATTTTCTTGACGTTAATATTAAAAAGACATCGGATCATTTCCTTACCAGTACATATTATAAACCAACCCACACTGGCTCTTATATGCACTGGCACAGTTATACCCGAAGGAAATATTAAGACAACTTTATAAAGCCTCTATTACATCATGCGTGGATAATTTGTTCCTTATTGGATCGGTTTAAGAATGATAGTGAGGTTATAAAACGTAATCTATTGAAAAACGAATTTCCTGAAGGTCTAGTTAATGCGGTGATTAATAAGTTTGTGAACGAATCGACACGTAATGACCGACAGAGTGAGGTTGATAACGTTGCTACTGTTCCCAAGAAAGAAATTTTTCTAGTGTTACCTTATTTTGGGTCTGTCTCTAAAAGTTGTGGTGAAATCGTAAAAAAGTCAATCCAGAGAGCTTATAATCAAGTAAGAGTTCGAGTATGTTTTCGGACCACGTTCCGTATTGGTGATCTGCTTAGTTTTAAAGTCTTTATACCTAGAAGGTTGTTATCTAACGTGGTGCACAGAGTACACTGCACAGACTGTACGGAAGTTTACGTGGGGAAAACCAAAAGACACTTGGGGAAACGATTCAATGAGCACAGAGATTTCAAAAAACCAACAGTCATTACTAAGCACTTGATTGAATGCAGCACTTTGAAAACGTCGAAGTGCTTTCCCGTGCTAGCTGCAATTTCGAAATTTTGATTAAAGAAAGCTTGACTATCAAGCAGTTAAAGTCGGGCCTTAATAAAGTTGTAACGTCCCATCCTCTGGATATGTTTTGAATTTGTTGCTTGTATAAAAATGGAGTGCTTGTTAATTTTGCGAAGTTTGATTGTGAACATGATGCATGAAGCATCAACGGACATCATGAACAAAGTCGCGTTTTTAATTCTTGCCTTTGCTTTAAAAATATTGTGGCCCACTACGTGTTCCTTTATACAGATTCCACTATTTAAATAGTATCTGTCGGATTTATTAAAAAACTACCAATCGCGCGAGAAGGCATGTATTATCTAAAACTTTTAGACGTGCTTCTGATGTTGGAGTCCAGGGAATTGCCTACGGATGAAAAATAATCTTTAAAATTGTTTGCAGTACTGGCTGGGGTTTTGCTCAAGACGTGCTTGTGATCTAATAACTGGGACGGACAGGTTTTTCTCCTTTTGCTTATATTGATAATTGACTTGATACCATCCCAAGTACTCTTAATAGTATTCTTGTGTTGCTGAAAATAACTATTAAAGTATAGGATTTGGCTTGACCTAATCATATTAACAATAGAATCTCGATACTTCTTATAGTTAAACTAGCGCTCACTTTTCTTTTTCTAATCAGATTCTGTCATATACAGCTGTAGAAGTCTATCTCTAATATTCATTGATTTAAAGATTTCAAATGTAGTCCACGGCTTTTGCTGCAATCGTACCTTTTTTTCTGGTTAGTTTTTTATAAGGTGCAATTACATTAAGTAAATCTGTAAGTTTATCTATAAAAACGTGTGTCAAGGTGTCAGGGTTTGTGTCGCCTTCAAACAGGAGCTCCCAGTCAATATTAGATAGTTCCTTAAGAAGTTCGCTTGATTGAAAGTCTTGTACAAACGTCCGTTAGCGTTTTTGCGTTTTATCTTTTCTGAGCGTGCACTGTAATTAAAGACAGTGAACTGCGCAAAGTGGTCAGAAATAGCACAGGTAAGATTACCTCTTACGGAGTCATATTTTATGTTGTTCATAAATATATTGTTAATCAATGTCTGTGAGCGAAGGGTAACTTTAGCAGGCTGTAATACTAAAGGCTGTAAGTTTTGGCTGGTTACTATGTCATAGAAGTCAGACGTACGTTTATCCGTATCCTAATTTAGTAGGTTAATTTTGAAATCACCATTATTGCAACTAACTTGTCCTATTGTGATATTTTTTTCCAGAATTTTCAGTAGGCATTCGTCAAAAAACGTTGCGAGAGATGAGCTTGGGTGTTTATAGAGGCAGCCACATATGATATTTTTCTTCGTAGCTTGACATACTTCGACGAAAGTTGATTCATACCCCCTTTTGCTCTGGAAACAAAGGTCGTGTCTGACTTTTGTTTCCCTTTAAATAGACTTGTGAACATACAGCCCTGTTTCGCCAGCATTACTTAGGGTCTTAGTGTCCAAAAATTGATATTCATCAATTTCAATACACATGGTTTCTCCCACAGTAGTTGTCAATCGTGTTTCCGATATTCCTATTACTTTAAAGTTGAACTTAATCATATTAAGAATGGTTCTCAATTCTTCGTTATTGTTTGTCAGAGACGCAAGATTTAAATGAAGTACGCCTAGAAACGATCTGTTATCAAAATTTTGATTTAAAAATTGGACAATGTCGTAGTACTTCGATGAGTTTTTATTAAAACAAACTTCCTCAAAAGCTGAAGAATGTCCGTGTATTTTATTTATCAGCAAGTCTACACTAAAACTTGGCATTGGTTTAGTATTTAAATGAATAGGTTCATCTAGGGCACTGAAAGATATTTTTAATGCTGCATCACTTATAGAATTGAAAGGAAGCTCCTTTGAAGGCAATGCTGACATTTCCACAATTGATTACAATTAAAACTCTTCCTTGTTAAGTTCGAGCATTCTGAGTCAAGGTGAGAGTTGCAGGAAGAGCAACAGATGTGACGCAGATGGAAGGGCATAGAGCGCTTAGATACTTTGCATTTGCTTTTGTTAATCTTGCTTACTTTAACGAACCACGCAATATAAACAGCACTGAAATAACATAGAATGCGTAACAACCACTAATTAAGTCAGAGCTCTCGTTTCTCTGATATCCGGTAAAATGGAAGTGAGTAAAATAATGCCGAAAACAAGCCCTAAGGCAAAATCGGAAACTCAGACAGTCTGAAGCTGACAAGTAAGACGAAACTGGATGTGCTAGAATAGTTCGATGGACTACGACAGGTTCATTATCAGCGGACAAGGAGAAACTTTATAGTCAGAATTACACGTCAGGCGACGATTAAGAGCGGGTTTTCCGTTTGGTGGCGGGGTAAATAAAACTCTGCTTAAGTTTAGGGTAATAGGAGGTAATTATTTACTCACCATCGTTCGTTAGAGCAGATACATACCGCCCAGCGGAATGCTCATTACGGTAGGTCAATCAGCTTGCTGATCGTTATCGTCCCCAACCAATCTCAGGAAATCATCTTACGACCTGACATGATGGAATCCATTCTCTAACCTTACTTGTAGACAACAATTTATGTCAGCACTCCCTCTAAAATGCACAATTTCAAACAATTTCAAAATACAACGATACCGTTCAATACCCAATATGGCCATGCTAGGGGACTTGGGATGGCATAAAATCAATTATTCAAACGTCAAAGAAAACAATTTTATGCCAAGCAGTGTGAGCGTGAATGGTAAAGTACATGACAGCCCCGGCGATGTTGCTATCCCATTCAACAACCACTTCGCGTCAGTAGGTAAGACTCTAGACAGTACAATTTCAGAGGCTAGACATGACTTTAAACATTATCTGAAAGCTAACGCCTGTCAAAGTATGTTTCTATCAGACACGTCAGCAGATGAAATATCGACTATAATTGATT
>QQSS02228172.1:0-10403 GCA_003687565.2 Craspedacusta sowerbii | reverse complement strand
TAGATAGATAGATAGATAGATAGATAGATAGATAGATAGATAGATTGATTGATTGATTGATTGATTGATTGATTGATCGATCTATCGATCGATTGATTGATTGATTTAGTTATTGATTGATTGATTTATTGATTGATTTATTGATTGGTCGATTGATCGATTGATTGATTGATTGATTGATTGTTTAGTTGGTTGGTTGGTTGGTCGGTTGCTTGTTTGTTTGTTTGGTTGATTGCAAGCTGTATCGTTTAAGCATAAATAATTGGAACCGAAATTTAGTAGGTTTGGCGGTGCACTAAAAGGAACTCATGCTTTTCGGAGTTCAGAGATTTAACGTCAACAACCACTTCAGCTTTTGATGTTGAGGGTAGAAGGATGCTGTGATCTAAGGGGCGATTCTTCTTAATTCTGCAGCCCACTGTAGAGACTGTGCAAACCGAGAGGTGTGTCTAGCCTTAAACAGGTTTAAGAGATTCTGCAATAAGCTTTTGCGGATTAGCAGAACATGTGCTGTCGCCTGCAACTTTAAGTTGGATTAATTTCTCTTTCTCTTGCGTTCGTAGAATTTGTTAATGTGCTTCAATTTCCTTCTCAAATATAGAAATGTATATATTGCATATTCCGTTATATTATATTGTAGGCATTAACTTATTGGAAGCACAAGTCTCCAAGAAATTTCTAGTAATAAAATCTGCCAGCTAAATCGTTCGGCTCAAAGGTTCTCAGAAGCCAAAAAATTGAACTGCGAATAAGTGCACGGCAAACAGAAGTCCGGCAAAATACAGCTCGTTAGGTACTTCTAAGGGGCATAAAAAAACGAAGCACTTGGTTTTTAATGCAACACGAAAAAAATTCGCATGTAATGTAGCATGCTGGCTTACGAATAGTGTGAGTAAGATTGAGTAACGCGCCGCAACAAATCCCAAGGTTACTTTTTGTTCTTCACGTCAGCAACGTTGACGACTTGATGGCTTGCAAGGTGATCCACATTTTCTACGTCACGCTTGATGACGTACCGAGCCAGTCCCAAGGCGGGAATGACAGCGACAAACGATAGCTCGTATTTTGTGCTATCAACTTCGCTACCAGACTTCCAGACGTGGCTCACTTGATGATGGACAGTCTCACCGTTCCAGTTGAGCACCTGGAAAAGATACGACTTTTAGAAGACATAGATCAACGTACGTATTATTATTTTTTCTTCTTCTCTCCAAATTTCTATCCCTCTTCTTTCTGTGTGGCGACGCGATTGTAGTTCTGGAATGTTCCTCTTTACCTGATGTTTCGCACCCATCGACAATATTCACTGGCAGATCAGATTAGGACTTATGGGGCTACATTACGGCAAACAGAAGTCTTGCAAATACAAACAGTTACGTACTTCTACGAGGCAAAAAAGAACAAAGCACT
Organism: Craspedacusta sowerbii; assembly: GCA_003687565.2. Classification (NCBI taxonomy): domain Eukaryota; kingdom Metazoa; phylum Cnidaria; class Hydrozoa; order Limnomedusae; family Olindiidae; genus Craspedacusta; species Craspedacusta sowerbii. Next base: position 8,993 of record QQSS02228172.1, on the reverse strand, counting down.
TAGCTTTTGATGCAGCACAAACAAAAAAAATTCGTTGATTTCTCTCTCTCTCTCTCTCTCTCAAAATGTAAATATAAAACGAAACAAATATAACATGCAAATATAAATATTAAGTTAAATACAAAATGTAGAATTCGAACCAACTATGAGCTTGGTTTGGCGCTTGTTAATAAACAATGCAGAGGTCGTTCGCCGTTTGCTTGCTATGGGATTTTGTCATCCGAGTGAAGACTTCGACCTATGTGTCCGAGCATTTAAATAACAATCTGCTGCCAAGATCACTTTCGAAAACAGGGACGTCCCAATTGGTGCTATTTCAATAAGGAGAAGTAGAGCAATTGCTGTCTAATTTTTGCGTTCTTGTCTGGAACATTTTGTGCAGTTGCGCCTCTGTCCGGTCCTTTCTCCGGATTCTAACCATCTCTGGGTCAGCATCACTGCTATTTTTATCGCAATCTCTGCATCGCATTCTTATCACAGTCTTTGCCGTCCATGTCTCCTCGCTATCCTCTACAAAAAAAAAATATCTGGACAACAACAACAGCAATAACGACAACAACAGCAGCAACAACAACAACAACAACAACAACAACAACAATCTCTTTTTCTCCATAAAAGCAAATTACAAATTTCTACAAAATCACCAGATTTAAAATAGATTATAAACTGAAAAAAATTTTTTCACTTATTTATTGATTTATTTATTTTATAGTCTGTAGTACTTCATAGTTCACAATCGTTTCATGTCTAACTTGTAGACAAAGGATCTGGCTATAGATCATTTTCATTACGCTATACAATATTGCATATGCATTTGATGGAGAAGAAGATATCCTCTGTAGCCATGGCTAATCAGTTGGACAAAAGATCAGTTTTGAGAATCTTTACTTCGGTCGACAGTCTTCGAACTATCACAAAATCAATGATTTTCTGGAGGGCCGTCTGACTTACTCTCAACTTTTGGTGTCTTCCATATTAGCACACTTTCGCTAAAGGCAAGTTTTAATGACGTGCTTGTGTCAATTTTTTTGGGGTATCTGAAAGAAGATTGGCAGGTTCAAGGGATGTTAGGTCTAATATAAGAATTGACGGCTACAGGTTTGCTAACACCAGACACTCAGCCTTGCAGGTGGAACTGGTCTTTAAATAGAAAGCTCGCGCATTAATGACTAATAAGCTAGTGATCTCAGATAGAGAATGGAACTGAGTCATTATTTGTTAAGAAATCATGAACAGGGAGACAAAGCATAACTTGTGGCTGTATTTATAAAAAACCTAGGTGTTCCTCTGCAAAATTTCCAGATGAAAGCTTGCTTAGAATTCTTATGTGTATGGATATGGAAGATAAGCTAATAAACATAATGGGAGACTTTACTATCAACCTACTGGAATAATGACGCATTTGCTGGATCGCGAGAATTCTTCGATCTCATGTGGAATTGGCAAACATAACAATCCAGCCCAGTTGAGTGACGCTGCGGTCACAATACGTAATTGATAAACTCGTTACGAATAATGATAAATACGGCCAGGTAAGCGGAAATCCGGAATGTTGAACATCTGATAAGTTTGCACAGTTTACAGTATTAAGCCATTAAATATTGGGGAAACAAATTCCAAAGAAATATCCGCCTATAGACAACGCAAATTTTAAAAAGGATGTGTTCGATAAAAAATGTCCAAGGATTATCTGAAAATTCTTGTTTCCCAAACAAACTGTACCAGATGTCGTACGTATTTGTTGACAATATTGCGGATCTTTTTAACGTCATACTAGAAAAGAGGCAATCTGAGAAAGAATTACTAATAATGAATTGGGTCTAACCCAAAAAAAAACATGGACACCAACCGATTTCTTGAAGCTAAGAAGACTAACAAAAGCTAACAAAAATTCCTAAAAGCAGATGAACTTGCAAAAAGATGAAAAAGCAAGGCTTTCAAAAGGCAGCGCAACTCTATTTTAACATGATAAAGACCAGTAAAAGATTTTGCAAAATAAAGAGCGTAGCCAAACGTTGGGATGGCGTCAAGGTATTGCCGAGACTGAACACAGAGAATAACTTCCATCCGTCATCCATTAAGTGACATGACAATGATTTTGTAAACAAGCAGAAACATATCCACCTGGCTCACGAGATCTAAGACACCGTCAAATATCCAAGTGGCCAAATCCTAGATTATAAAAAGCATTTGATACAGTGAACCAACAAGTTCTCATAAAAAACATTGCAAATGATGCCATTCGTGGTGCAGGAACTCGTTACCTGACTTACATGGGTGAAGACTTTCTGCTCAAAGATATTAGCAGCGGTGTGACTCTGTGACCTTTTCTAGCCTTCACGTAATTCATGACCTTGGTTTTATAACCATTATTCCAATCAATCAATCGTGTCCTGAGTGGAATTGCAGTTTGTTTGACTCTGCTCTCTTCGTGAGGGTTTCGTCGTACTTTGATTTTCCTTAGATAGCTTTTGTTATGTTCGATGTTTAGTAGCATTGGTTTTGTCTTGAGTGTTCTAAATCATTATTAAGAAAAAGGAAATAGAAAATAAACAATAAAAAATTAATAAATAAAAAATAATAAATAAAAAAATGCCTGTTCATTGTCTGAGTGTGCTGAGTTTTTCGTTAGCTCTTTTCGTACCCCTCGAGGTCGATTGTTTGGTGCATATCTTGACTGCTTCCTGTGATTATATAAAGAATTTCCGTTCATGAAGCCGGTTTACTTTAAGCAAAAAGCTCAATTGGATTAATCTCATACCGCATTTGTTCGTCTTTTCGATTACAAAGCTGACTTGCCAAAGGACGTATTCTTATGAAACGGTAGCACCCCGATGTCTTAGCTCCGGCTATGACGATGTCTCAATCTCACGAATAGCACAAGTCACATTAATGCTTGCATTACTTGAAAAATGTCCAGTTATAATTTAATGACATTATAGTTTTTGCAAAAGGTTAGTGATTATTTATTGATTTAGTGGACAGTGTTACATTAAAAGGTCAGTATTGCTTAAGAAATACTTTGTCAGTTATTGTCGCAAGGTCTTGAAAGACGCTCTGTAACCGAGCTCTAAGCAAGAAACAAGCCGTGAATGGCGAAATCTCTATAGATTCGTGTAAGCGTCGGCTACGCGATAACCCTTTCCAGCATTCAAGCCTCTTGACTTGGAATGAAAGAAGTACCTCTAATCCGGGTGCGAGCCGTTGCAAGTGCAGAATTCATCTTAAAAGTATTGGTGTTTTATTCATAGGATTCTGAAATAGGAATATTTAAATGCTTATAAGGCGTACAGCCATCAATCCAGCTCCAAAGATGCATCCGGAAACCACGTAGTTCGCAAAAACATGCTGACTTGTTTCCTGCACAGATTCACACAAATAAAGCTCTACATATTTCACATACACACTGCAAATATACACTTGTTTCCAACCTGCTGATCAAAGCGTGCCCAGAATTATCTGCGTTTTTTAGTCTTTCACGCAAGTAAAAGAGCATTTGGAAGGCGATTGATGCTGGTGAAAATCAATAGGGCTATTTTGCGCATTGTAGAACACGAAAGCATGTATCGGGATGGTAAAAAACAAGGGATTGTATTGTAATCTGAAATTAGAATCTGATCAATATCAATTTGCTTAGCTCTAGCCGGTGCCTGAAAAAGCTCAACAATGAAAACAAAGAAAACCAAGGATGGGAGATATTTGCAAACAGGCTTTGTTGTAGAAGACTACTTTTATTCTCGAAGGAATAAATGATGGCCCCAGCATATGTCATCCGGTATATTGGAACTTTTGAAGACTGACTACCTCGAATGGAGATCCTAAACGGTGATGTGGCAAGCAAGATTGTGCTGCTCGTACCACAACGTTCTCTCCACCGACAACCTTTAATATATATATATATATACATATATGTATATATATATATATATACGCTTGCATCATTCGCGGGCAACTTCATCATCGAGTATGGTCCGTCCTTCAAACTCTCAGTCGTGGCCTACAACTGAGTCTTAAAGATATGAAGGTGAGCACACAATTTCTAATCAAAAATGACAAATACTTATCGTATTCGTCTTAAAAATTGATCATCAGATCTTCACGAATGCAACTGGTTGCTAATGATGCTAACAGCCTCCCTTGCTTATAGTTCTACAAGGTGACCGATTGCCAGAACTGCAAACCCAAACCCAATTACACGAAATAACAGTAAATCATTAGACTTGCTTGACGAAGTACGAAGGTTTATTCCGTCACAGCACCACAACAAATTGCTGCCTTAAAAATACGTTCCGGTGTTTGCGTGAACAGGGTATGATGCAAATCGAGTCTAATTATAACGTATATCCCGTCATTGAAAGCAACCACGGAAGCATCCATACCTGCGCCTCGCATTCGAAAACGAACATTAGAAGATACATATACACAATAAACATAAATGAAGATGAAATAGTAGATCATTTGGATTCTCTCACCTTCTCTGAAAGTGAACAAATGCCATAAGGATTACATGACATGTATAATAAAACATGCAGACAAGTGGTGTCTATAATCAAAAATTTGGCAAAAGGTCCCGCAAAGATTGAAAGTAGCAAACTGCTCCAAAATTTAAGCTATGAAATGATATCAACTATTACTCAACTGTTAAATAAAAGTTATTAACAACTACTAACTACTGAAAATTTAAGTCAAATATTCAAAACGTGTCGATCTGCCTAGACATCCCATCTATAGAAGGCCATTCCGAATCAGCTCACCACCTTAAGATGTAGTAATCGCCTTCCTTGATTCCGTCCCGAGTAACTGAAACAATGATGTATATAAAAAAAAGAATAGCTGCAAGTGCGAAGACCTGTCAAGTTACAAATTTCACCAGTATTATAGAGGCTCTTGCAGGGTAACACTTCGTGCATAAAACCGATAATGAAGACCATGCAGTAAACACATACTAGACATGCGTGCTTGCTTACTAAGTAAGGCTATACTTACACATCCAGTGCTGTGAGCCAACTTTAACAGTCACGTTCCCAAGCTCGTTCTGGTACGCTTGAGTTTCATTTACGTAGGTGGCTGGAATTATCGTTCTTACGTTTTGCTGAGCGCCAAAGTATACTTTCCAAGGCTGAGTTTTGACGTCAACATATACGAGTCTCTGTTGGGCGTCAATGGTTACGAGCAATCCATTGTCATTATCGTAGGCAAGGATGCTGTATATAGTTGATGGAAGCACTAACAGAAATGGACAAACGTTGAGGCTATCTTCAGAGTACTTGACATTTAGCTACGACGAGTAGCTATATCATTTGTAGTATTTGTTATTATTATTGTTGGGGGGGCTCTTCAACTACAATTAGCATTGCTATGAAGAGCCCTCCTTCCCGTCTATATTAAATCTGTATGCATACCTATATATTCTTCATTTTGATGGGAGAAATAAATTCTTGAATCATGAATCTTGAATCTTGTTGCATTGAGATTGAGTTTTCTATTTCTCATTTTGTTTTTTCACCATGTGCCGACATACCGGGATAAATTACATGCATTCACAAGGTTATGAAAACAGGCTAAACGAGAGCCATACGGAGCTATAAAACTCTATGAAACATGTTTATGGTCCCAAACGGTTAAGTACAGGTCAAATGCAGAATCGTTTTATCAGGAGTGCCACCTTATCTCATCTGAAAATGGAAAATCTTATGTATCTTTAATGCTCCTGTCAGAACATCGCTTCTATGCTTTTATAAAGACTAAATAAAAACGTTGTGCAAGTCTGGTTCTATTTCCAAGCAGACCATAATCAAGAAATCACGTAAACTCTTATGTCAGGCATATGCTGACATGGAATGCTTCTACGAGGTGGGGTATATTATTGCCGGCGTTGAACGTGAACAACGTCAAAACTAACCTTTCCAAGATCTTCCCTGGTTATCCGTCATGAGACACAACGAATCTCTTCTAAAGCAAAAATACCATGCCTGAATGTAATGGTGCATTTTGATACATCTCTAGATTTCCTTGTCAAGAAGACCCGCTAGCAGGTGCGCCAATCGTAAAAGTAGCAATGCATGACACATTTACCAGACTTGATATGTAAATATTCATGAAAAACATCCTAATTTTAGAGAAAGTGCGAAGAGAAAGAGGCAGCAGAACGCCATGTACAATCCAAAACTAAGAGATCAAGGATACTTCAGTAGCCGCATGTAGATCAGGACAACAGAGACGCTTTCTAAGCATTCGATTCAAATTTTTCTAAGCATTCGATTCAAACTTTTCTAAGCATTCGATTCAAACTTTTCTAAGCATTCGATTCAAACTTGGTTGTCAAGACTAAGCTGTAGAGAAAACAGAGAGGAGGAGAGAGAGAGAGAGAGAGAGAGAGAGAGAGAGAGAGAGAGATAGAGCAAGGAAGAAGAAAAGCCACGTACTCAACGAACCTTTCAGAAACTTGACTACATGCAAAGAACACAGTCCCACTTTCTGGCATTACGTACGACACGCTGAATGCTTTCAAGACTTTTTCATCCTCTGTTAAGTGAAAAATGAACTCAATCAAAGCACCCATAGGCAAACATAAACACCCGCAATAGTCTAGATTGAATCAAGTTGAGTCTGGCCCCCATAGCACATAGTAGAGAATAGATTTAAGAAATGAAGGAAAACCTATTTTGAGGGGCAGGTATTACTGCTAACGCTTGAGATGTAAAAACATAGGATCGCGTTAATGGCAGAATTTCGTGAAAATCATTGCTTCTATGTTTAAGGGACTTCGGCTAAGATCCATTCGCGGCTATCAGGAAGAAAAATAAAACAAGTTGCTTATGGTTGAGATTGGAGCAACGTGTATTTAGAAAGTCAACACAAGGCTCACATTTAGAAATTCGTCAACCATTTCAAAATTATGAATGACATGAGTGTGGAACGTGTGTCAACCACAACAACAACAACAACAACAATAACAACAACAACAATAACAAATGCAAAAGCAATTTTGGCAAAATTGCCCTAGTCCTAAAAATAGTCCAGAATCAAAACTCAATTACTAATAATGATAATACTAATAATACTAATACTAATACTAATTACTAATTACTAATATGTCACTTGAATTGAGTTCTCACCAAAGTAGCTTCCGATTGCTTGCACCTCGCAGACCTTTAGTATTCCGAATGCGACGAAGAGGTGGATATATCTTCCTTCTAATTTCTTTGGACATTGCACAACAGTTGCATTGGTTCCAGTCATGTTTTGCACTGTTCCACACAAGTCGTTGGTAGCCCCGGTCGGATCATAGCCTACAGACACCATGACGTTGTTCATGCATTCCGTGCAACATTCCATAGTTGTCTGAACGATGACCTGAAGAAGTAAGTTCTACGTCTCTCAACATGCGAAAGAGATTAGAATGTAATCCTTATTCAAGTTACAATAAACTTAGGCTTAATTAAACCGTTTCTATTGCAATTAAACAAGTTAAGAATTGTTTCAAATTTACAAGGAGTCCCTTAGTAATCCTTGAATAATTTGCAACATAGTAGTCCTAGGCTGGAGGAGCTCCTACGTATTTTATAACATTTCTTGTTTGCTTTCACTTATTTTTATATTACATTTGAGTTGGTTTTATTGGCATTTAAAATAAAGGGCTTACTGATTGATCTTTCAATACTTGCATTTAAAAAAGTCTGTTTAATTCTATTAATAATAGCACGTAGTAGATCCGGAGCGAAATTAAGCTCAAAGCGTCCTAAAATAGTTTTCAAAAAACGTTTTCAAGCGCCATTTCGACTTCCTGAAATATTAAGAAGAGCACTGGGAGAGAAAAGACACTGGGATCAAACTCGTAAATACCCTTCGAATGAATGAGCGGTAATCCAGGTCAACTTGCCACCAAGGATTTAGTTCCACATTGGTGTGCGCGCACAAGGATTCTGTATTAGCATTTCCATCTACAGCATTCCCAGCGGTCAACGTTGAAGCATATGGATGTACAGACGATTGCGTGGCCAATTTTCCCAAAGCCAGATTAACTTCTCCTTCTTAAAGAGTTTAAGCATGAAGACGTGGCAACAAGACAAAGAGGCTAATAAGATTGAGGATCCCAGCCTTGTTCCAGTCAGCGACACACTAATACATTGCAATTACAGATAAGTGTAAGAGATATGTAGAAGTATATATATATTCATATAAATAATAAAATTACAAATCCGGAAACAAGCACCTATAAGAAGACTGCGCTAGTTTGTGGATATGTGGAAGAGATTCTCATTTCTGGACTTAAACACATAACCGCTAGTCATAACATACGTAGAATCGGCTTCTTCCTTTTGTAATATTTTGCAATAATTAGTTGTCAAAGAAGCCTCTGAATCCATTGCCTTTTCAGGGACTGCTTCAGTAAGATAAATTCTAGCGATTATAATTGTCAACCAAGCTCATCTTTCGTTCTTACCAATATGACTTCCAATAACTTGCACTTCACAGAGGGCTAAGTATCCAAATGCAATCGATATCCGAACATATGTACCCATCAAAGGCTTCGGACACTCAATAGTTGTGACCGCTACACCCATCATGGATCCGACTTGACCACAAACCATGTTCTTGACGTCGGTAGGATCAGATCCTATTGTCACAATAGCTCCGCTAAGGCGTTCAGACGAGCCGTCCATCCTGTTATAAATTATGACCTGTGCAAGACCATTGGAAAAAAAATTACTATAATAATATGCATTGGTGAGCCTGTAAGTAAATAGTCATTACTGGAATCATGTCATTAGTAAGGAAGGCTGGACTTATTTCAAATCGCGATCATTTCTGTTCATTTTGGCATTCATGTCCACAATGCATCTCCATAATATTGAGTGAGCCCAATTATAAGCATGAGCTACGAAGCAAGCGTGCATAATAGCTTTTAAAACTTACTACTACTACTACAACAACAACTACTACTACTACTACTACTACTACTACTACTACTACTACTACTACTACTACTA
>QQSS02228161.1:0-10403 GCA_003687565.2 Craspedacusta sowerbii | reverse complement strand
TACCATGCCATACCATACCATACCATACCATACCATACCATACCATACCATACCATACCATACCATACCATACCATATCATATCATGTCATACCATGCCATATGCCATGCGATATCATACCGCACCGCACCATAGCTTACCATAATTAACCGTTCAATGCCATAACATACCATACCAGAACATCCCATATTGCATCATGCCATACATGTGTACATGCCATGCATTCATGCTACGTGTATAGTTACATTATCGAAGCGCGCGCATTCATACTTGCATCGTTTATGTCTGTATTGACGAACACGCACGCCTGCATGTGTTCATACGTGCACTCTTGTCATAGTTTTTGCCACAACTCTCTGTTTGTTCTTATTCAACAGAAACAGTAACGGTTTCATCAATGGCCTTTAACGTTTCTCGTGCAAATACTACGATAGACACTTTGAACGAGCCGACGGATACTGATGGTATAAGCCCCACTATGATCCCTGCCATCGTGATTGTCGCCGTTTTGGCTACTCCTGTCTTTTTGATATGTTTCACCGCCATCGTTCAAAACATGCGCGTTAATCGCCGCCTCAATCTGGCGCTGATAGAGCGCGACAAGGCGGTGTTGGGTCGCAGGCACGCTTCCTGCTGCTGCTGCTGTTGGCAGAGGAATCCCTACTACGGGCGGCAGCGAAATGGCTTCGCTTTGTTGCACGAGGGGGATTCTGACGAGCAAGGGGATGACACCTTTGCTGGCAAGTCGATTTTTCTTGATGGGCTTAGTTAGAGACGGCTCGGTGGTGTTGCTTCGTCTATTTGTTGGATGGGAGTTGCACTTAAACATGCTCCCGGGCATTGTGCGACGAGTCCAATGGAATGAACGCTTTCTTATCTAAAAAATCTTCGCCCAAGTTTGTTTTTCCGTTCTTAGCTTGACCGCTTTTATTCCCATGACTTTTCTGTTAAAAAATTTTTTCTGCATATATGGGTATTGACTGTTTGGGTGATTCTGTTAGATTCTCAAATGTCGCCACTTTTCGCAAGATGTTAACAATGATGAGCAATCTTTGTTCGATTAAGAGAGTACGCATCGTTTTGTGTTTGCCTATGGGTTCACGTCTCTTGCTGCCCTGTGGCGTGTTTACGTCGGCCACCTGTGTTATCTTTGAGCAAATTCAAGGATCCCGTTTCGGTACTGCCACTTGTTGAGTCTAAGGATATTCCGGTACGCGGTGCGCTCTGTATCGTATCCGAATAGCATCCCGCAGGCATCGCTGAGTTAGTGTTTGTGGCGCTGACGTGGAAGTCAGTACTCATATCAACAACGCACCGTTCTTAAATCTAATGAATGTTTTTAGTAACCACGGGAAATTTTCCTGCAGCGATTTTTTAGCCCGAAGGAGGAAACAGGCCATTTTTTCCGGGTTTGCGTTGCTGTTGTTAAGGTTTCTGCTCTCGGTAGTAATGTTGTTTTTGTTTTGAAAGACGAGTATTTTTGGTACCTGAGCTGATCCTTAGTGGTAAATCTTCTTTTGGGGAATTATTTTGAAATATAAATGGTCCTGTTCTGGAGCTTTTATTAAGTCGACTTTTTTTGTACTAGTTTTGACTTTCGTTTCGACGCCAGAACTCCTTCAGTCGTCTGCAAGGCCCCATTGTCTGTGTCGTTTTCAGACTCGTGCATTTTTTCTTTAAGTCGAAATTTGCCTATCGGATTCCGTATCTGTTTAAGCTTGATTGACGAGCGCACGTGTTTCCATTTGTTGCGTGTGAACAAGTTTATTCTCGACTTCCCAACCGCCTGCTAATGCTCTCTGAATGATTTTCACGTCCAAACTTTACATGCGCTCAAGAATTTTTATATGGCATTTTTTTACCGTTATCGTGTTGAATGGCATCTCGATTTGCTGTTGGCAGTGGTGGCGTTGTGTTTTTTGTTTTTGTTTTGGGGTCGTAGTTGCTTGTCCCCATGGTTTCGTGTTTGTGTTTTTGCTTTTGTGTTGTTGTTGGTGCTGTTGTTGCTTGTTTGTTGCTTTGTTTTCATATATTTGCTTTGCTTTCCTATTTTCTTGTTGGTCCTACTGCTGTTGTTCTAGTGCTGTAGTTATTTGGAGGCTTGGGTTCGTATTTGTGTGCTTATGTTATTGTTGCTATTACTGTTGTTGTTGTTGTTGTTGTTGTTGTTGTTTTTGCTGTTGTTGTTGTTGTTGTTGTTGTTGTTGTTGTTGTTTATGATAGTGTTGTTGTCTTGTTGCTGTGTTTTCGCATATTCGTTTTGATTTGTTTTCTTTTTTGTTGTTTTTGTTGTTGTTTTTTTTGCTACTGCTGTTCTACTGCTGAAGTGTTGTAGTTTTTTTTTTTGGCGGGGGGGGGGAGGAGAGGCCTATACATGGTTGTATACTTCTGTTGTTTTTGTTGCTACCTTTGTTCGTCCTTCACGCATGTGTCTTCGGCATGCCCATCTCTTCAGTCATTACTTTTGAGATGTATGAAGACGATGTGTCGTTTCTCTTTTGTATTTTTGCTGCTTACTGGCACGCTTGGCGTGTTTCCTGGCAGCTTTTCTTGTGTTTCTTCAAGCAAGCATCATACGTTTGTGGACTTTCTTAGGAGATCTGGTGTATTTTGATTTGTTTGCACTTTTTTTGCCCCAGTATTTTTTAATCCTGCATTTGAGTTTCTTGCAGTAGCGTTCTGGATTTCTTCCATTTGTCGATCGTTTGTCGATTTGCGTTTCGTATATGCCAGAAAGGTCTATACCGCAAACCTTCTTCTTTTTTACCGTAAGAGTTTTGCTAGGAGCAACATATTTTTTCAATTTAAATTTGCCATATTATGCACGCTTCAAATTATTTATGACTTGCTCTCTCTTGTATTTAAGTGACGCGGTTTATGTAGAGGAAACCTTCCTGGGGTGCTCGTGAACTGCTAGTATTAATCCATTATTTATGGTGGGATTCTGTTGTAGTTTATTCCTGAACGTAATGGTTAAACTGGATATCCCTTGTTGTATATGCCTTGTTCTGGTGCGGATAATTTTTATTGCCCGTTTCATTGGCTTGATTTTAAGTCCAGTAGAAATGAAGGAAATTCAATTTTTTTGTTTGGCTTCAGAGATTAAATTTCGGGATAAATGTGTTGCGCTTTCCTTTCTGTTGAGTAGAGAAAAGCGGGGATAGCTTTAAGGAGAGTGTGCATTCTACCAGAGTCCTGAGGGGGCACTCCGCCTCCCCTCTGGGAAGGCTATTTGTGGTGTTTATTGATGGCAGAGCTCGTAGGGTAGGGTAGGGTAGGGCCAAACTGCTGACTTTGGTTCGCTTCCGGGTTTTGTGTTTAGACTACTGTTTTCTCTGTTTTGGTTTGACTTGACTTTTGCATTGGTGATGCAATTTGTTGACGGAATACTTTGTTGAGCGGTTGTGGTTATAAGGATAATTGCAGGATTGTCCTATTTATTGCTCAGTTTTTAAATTTGTTTTTGTTCATTGCTTTCGTTTTTTGTTTTGTGTGGTGCTTTTATTTTTGGCGTGATGTTGCTTTGTACACTTACAGGTGGATTTCGTTTCTTGGCATGGTTTGCCATGCACGAGAATCGAAAAAGCATATTTCCCCTGATTTCATCGTGTTGGCATTCGCTCTTATGACTATAACACTCACTGATCGTGACTATTAATAAGATTTTATATACTAAAGCTATAGGAGATCTTACATGTAAGCGCCTGGTCGTAAATCGCCTGTGAGCCAATCGCCTGTGAGTCAATCGCCTGGTCACCAAATCGCCTGGTCGCCAATCGCCTTGTCGCAATTAATATTTGACGCGATTCTGTACGATTTCTTATGAGGGGGTAACGCAGAAATTCAGAAGAGCCCATATTTCTCGGGCACTGGACATCGGGACTTTTTTTTTCAGAGCGTAGTGGCATGCGGATTGCAGCGGTTGTCTGGGTCCCTGGTCCAAAAATGAACTGCCTTTCTAAGTTCTGAAGAAGCTGTTTTGTTTTTTGTTGGTAGATGTCGCTTCTGTACGAAGGTTCCCAATACCGTTCTGGTAATAGGTAATTTGTCTGTATTAGAATAAAGCATATATCTTGTCGTAAGCTTGAGCCTTACGGAACTCGATAAAGCAACCACAGCTACCGCGTTCTCAGTCTGTGTGAAGCTAATCGCGGACTTCAACTCCTAATTAACTTGAAATAACACTTCTAAGATCTCGATCTCGATTAATATCCAGGAAGAGCTTCAGTTATTTTTTATTTATATTTTACTGCCTGAAGTTTATTTATTCACGCCTTTGTGGTTTATGTAGGGGGCTTGAAACTGTGATTATTAGAACCCGCCCAGAATATTTAATTATTGTTCTTACTGTCGTGTTCTAGACACCAGTCATAAAGCGGTCGTCTGCCATCTTCAATCCCATGAAGCCGCGGAGTTAAAATCATGTCTCACGTTGTCTCGGTTTTGAATTGATTTTAGGCGAAATCTGATATCGATTGTCCAGTATGGATTTAGAATGACATCTCATCGGGTTTTAGCAGCCCGAAGCCCATGCATTGTACCCAAGTGCTTCAAGCTGGCGCTGCGCGACGAACTTCTCTCGAATCTTCTTGGTAGTTTCTTTGCAAGAGTAGCTCGAAGTGGTTCTAAGTTCTAAATAGTTCCAAGTTAGAGAAGAATTTATTCATTCGCTCTTCTATTGCATAGTCGAGTTTGACGTCGCTGTAGGACTCGAAACATAGTTTATCAGCACACCCCGACACACAGAAGAAATGTGCGGTTGCACCACTGGTACGTGGTGCAGAAATGCCTAACTTACTCCGCGACACAACGTGCACTTTCAGCATGCCTCAAAGGTCGCTCCCACCAAGCGAAGAGATGTAATATATTATATCTTAAGGTACAAACTGGAGAACCTTGTGCTCTGCAAACCGAAACAATTATGATGGCTAATAAGATCTCCTCTCATAGCAAGCTCGAACAAGCAGCTCCTATTGAAGGCCCGTGCCTTCAGACACCAAGTAGGAGCATATAGAAGCCGTACACGAAGAGGCCTTGGAAGTGTACGGTGAGCTCGGCTGCTTCATAGGCTTGAGCAGGAGTGCAAACGGATCCTGGTGCACCTTTCGCGAACAGATCCTCATCCACCATTGATGAAGAGATCCTCTACAACCTGTCCTGAGCATATCCTCATGCACCTTTCGAGATCGTTTTGTTGTTGAAACGGGGTTCTTACTGCTAATCTCATATAAGAAAGAGCATAGAACTTCGAATGAAACATGGTTGCAAGCCAACATGTAAGGTGCTTATTACCAATCGCAAGTTCACGTAATACCCTCGAATGTTCAGTCCGAAGCAGATCATTTACTTATCGTTGTTCGATTGGGATTTTGGCCTCGAAGAGGCCCGGATACTTGGTGCAAAACCTTGGAAGCATGTAATCCAACATATATTATGATATATTACCTCCCCTCAGTCATTTTTAACTCTACAAGCCATCTAGACCTTTCGATCACCTGAACCATTATAGTAGGTTGGGGTTTTCAAAATGGCCGCACAGTGCCATGAAAGAATGACCTAGTCGAACTTTGCACGCAGATTCTCGCTAAGCGCGACATAAGCATTAAAAATTCTTAAGACAGCACAAAACGAACTATAAAAAAATCTTACTGTCGCTATCTAGACAATGCTAATAATTGACTCCATGTTTTCTCTTCAATTTCACGCTCCTCTTCAGAGTCATTTTTCAGCAGCTGACCTTCAATTTCGTCAATAGTCCTGTCCTCAATATTATGGAGAGATGCACTATTGATCGTGGTTTGATTCAATCTCTTGTCTTGGGGTAAGGATGAAACTCTGTAAGAGTGCGTCATTTTGCCTGCGCCAATCAAGGGAAAACGTGCAAACGCATCCCTTCTCAAAGTTTGCTTTTCGCGGTCGATGAATGTTTTGAGCTGAGACTTAGACATGTCCCGATTTTGGCCATTCTTAAGCTCGTTCATCCTGCCTTCTTCTATTGGTGGCAACCTTAATCCTGAGCCAGCTACTTTTGCATCAGGAACTTTGCTTGCTGCAAATGGACTCACTGTTGTTCCCTCTCTGCTAGAAGGAAAACACTTAAACCTGTCTTGAATAGCCAGCTGTGTTTCAAGTCCCGTGCTTCTTAAGATTGGCAAGCCATGACCAAGTTTGTCCGACTCGTTTTTCCTGTTCCTACTCTCCGAGTCGCCAGCTTGTCTGGACTTAGGTCTTGTTCCTCGCATCTTTATCCATTCCTTTACTTTTGCAGGCGGAGGTGATGGAACAATTCGAACTTCGCCGTAAATTTCCCTCATGCGATACGGTTGCTCTAGGATAAACTTCTCTCATGAAGACCATTCGCTTACAATCCTAAAATGCACCAGCATCCACTATGTCAAAACAAAAAACAGATGCGGATTGTCCATACTGTTGGAATCTCAAACCGAAAAAAGAACGTTATAAGGACGTCGATTATCAAGCTTGCATTAGCGCCCATACCAATCTATTACCGTAACAAATCATGTTACCTTGGCTACAGCATATGCAAATATTTGAACGAGACAACGTTTCTGCATCACATGACTAAGCTAGATACAGCTGTAAATTTTGGCCGCAAATTCCTTCAGCCTCAGGCAAGAACAAGTTTCCCTTACTGCAATTTGCGCGATATTATCATGCTCCCTAATCTCATCTGCACACCCCTTGTTGTTGCTGTTGTTGTTGTTGTTGTTGTTGTTGTTGTTGTTGTTGTTGTTGTTGTTGTTGTTGTTGTTGTTGTTGTTGTTATTCTTGTTGTTGTCGTTGTCGTCGTCGTCGTTGCTGCTGTTTTTTTTTTCCAGTAAGCTAATGTTGTCCCCTCCCACAACACCTAATATTAAACTACTTCAAATTTCTGAGCGTGAATTTGACCAACGCGATGAAATTCACACAGATTTCTGTCTCGACCATAAGCAATATGAACAGTACGTTTTCCCATCAGCCATTGGCATATTAATATTTAATAAACAACGCTACTTGAATGCTGACTTCATCACATAAGAAGAAAGCAGATTAAAGTACTTTTTGTAATATCGATTTTCTGTTAAGAAAACGGAAACCTCTTTTATATAGGAAGTGTGAAAAAATGTTATCATTGACCCTGATATTGTTTTAAAGTTTAGGAACTTGCCGTAAAAGTGACTTTTTTTCTTCTCATTCTTTTCCTAATAATTAGCCAGGAGATAATTTGCACTATGTAATGTGCAGCAATCAGAAATACGTGATAAAAAAGCAGGGCGAAAGCGAATTTATGCCGGCAAAACAGAATGACGTGTTCATTCCACCCTTATCGAACATAGGAGAATCCTTATTGGGATTTAAGTTCACGTCCCCAGGGTATTAAAATTCGCAACAAGCGCCGAGAGCCCAGCTCGATTTATGGGTTTCCATGACAACGTTTACAGTAGAAGAAATGACCTGAAAGGTGCTGGGAAATTGTGTGGCATCGCATACGTCAGTATCTCGCCTAAGAACTCGACGCGTTCTCAATTTGCCTCGAGTGTCTCGCATTTCTTGCGAAGCATCCACTTACTTATTTATCAAGATTCTCTGCTTTCGACAATTCTGTGGTAAATTTGGCGTCGCATACCACGCTGGAGATTATCTCCCACGGTTCTTCCGAGTGGCATGCATATTCTCAGTCCCAATGTTCATGAGAGCTTTTCACCATGGCTAAAAAGCGAGGTCGCAGCCAGTAAAGAGTACTTAGGTCAATTTTCCGTTTCGCGAATGAAACTTAGAAGGTCAAACAGCAAATCTGGATTGAGTAAAGCAAATCTGGATTGAGACAATCAAAGTTTATCACACACGCAAACACACTCAAAAACATATACATATATATATAAATTACTATATATACAAACACTCTCTCTCTCACTCACACACACACACAGACACACAGACACAGACACAGACACACACACACACACACACACACACACACACACACACACACACACACACACACACAAACACACACACACGCGCGGGTTACTGAAAGAGAATGCTCCGATTGTCATGTATTTTCATTTTACTAGCGTGCATTTTAAAAAATTTTTTTTTTTTTTTTTTTTTTCGGTTTCGCTTACTCGAAGAAAGTTTTCATGCTTTTTGAATTATTGCTACATGCACGCAGTGCCTTGAAGTAACCAGCAGACTCTAAATTCAAAGTATAAATCTAAAATATATGAGAATTGCATTTTCAGAGAAGCATAGGTTCTAATGCCATTTTATAAAGACAGCGGCCACATGAGCAAAAATGCACCTCATGCATGTTCTGGCCGTTTCAAGTTTAATGGTGTTTGAAAGACTCTGAAAAAATATTTTACACACGCATTAACGTTGAGGAGAAAGGTCAAAGCAAACATGGATAACAATGAACTTCCTACCATATAGTTTAGATGTCGAATTGCTGCCTGCTTATGTTTGATCTCTCGATGGGAAAATGCAAAAGCTCAGACTACTTAGACAATCGAGTCACTATCCCCGCACATTTGACATGTATGGTTCTTCCTACTAAAATTTCTAGAACTACTAAAGCTCTGTCACGATATTATTCTTTGCTACTAAAAGTGGTCTCAGATTATAGATGAGCCATTTCTTAGAACATAGCAGAACATTGACCAATCTTGCTAGCATCGTCATTTAGTGGATAGCTGTTTAAGATAACTGTGTTCAATTCTCAGGCGTCATACTTAATCCAACGTTACTGAAAAACAGGGTGCATGTTTTGGGTGCTTAGACAACTTCTTAACAAAAGTAGCGACAAAAATAGAGGCTTCTTCACTCAGCGCTGAGCCTCCCATCTTACCAAAACGTAGTAAGATCGTCAGGATCCCATTCAGAATAGTCAGAGAAAAAGAGAAACAGACAGAAAGAGAGAGGGATGACACATTTCATATACGAAAGTGTATATGCATGTGAATATATATTCTAATGTCACTTTTTGTGTCTTATTAAAATATGCCTCTATTATGTCACTCAGGTGCTGTAATACTTTAATTCAGAACAAAAAATTTAAGCTGCGAGCCAAGTTTTCCTATATGCTAGTTGCGAACAAAACTTATTCAAATTTCGGTATACACTGCGATTTATGGCCTTTACGGCGTATGCAGGCATGGAGTACCGAGATGTAGAGCTGCTCTTGATTCGCAGGGGCTCGATTTGATTATTGTGAACAAAAGAAGGACCCGAATCATACCATTAACGGAGTCTTTTGCTCATCAAGTTTGCCAAAGAAAATTTGCTTTGCCACATTTTGCAATCTGCCATGAAATCTGCTCAGAAATTAACCTAGCTGCTTTTTATTGCGACCCCAAAGATCTGATTCCTCTTCCTCCTCCTCCTCCTCCTCCTCCTCCTCCTCCTCCCCCACCTCTTCCTCCTCCTCCTCTTCCTCCTCCTTCTCCTCATCCTCTCTCTCGCTCTCTTTGTCTCCCTTTCTCTTCCCCCCTCTCTCCATCGCTCTGTCTTTCTCTTTAGAAGTCCCAACCATTGCTCGTTAGTTTAAATAAATATAAGGTCTTACATTGTATTGTGTCCGAAAAGAATGACACTTTAGAAAAACGCTTTACAAATAATCCGTAAATACATGTAAGCTGCCATAATATTCTTTAGTCCTAGGTACATGCAAATATCAACTCAGATCTCCATCAAACATCAGAAACCAAAATAAATTACCACGCAACTCGTTAGTTGCGCATGAACTCCTAAATCTCATCGACTGACTTAAACTAAGTCTCAGCGATTTAAGTTATATCTGCACTTGCCTATAAACAAATTTAGGCTCTTCTCAATCCACCCTAGTCCGTATCTGCGTTGCTTTACCTCGAGTGGGATGTCCACCTACTGCCATGCGTGGGTCTCTGACAATGAACTCTATGAACCTCTTTCTTTTTGGCAGATGGAGTGGGAATTTTGTAATGCAACCAGACGCTGTCTCAGCGTCCATCTAATCTTCTTTCGCTTTTCAGAGCAAGCACCTTGGCCAAACGAATTAATTAATTCAAGGCACTTCTATTTCATGTTCGTATTTCGTAACCGGCCTGCTTTGTTTCGTTCTTTAAAAAGCGTGGGTAAGCCTGAGCTTGAATTTCTTGAATAGCGAAAAGAGGTGTTGAATATCGGAAACATGTACGGTCTAACGGTCAGTCATCAAACGGAGCATGAAATCGTAATCAGGATGGTGCAGAATGATGGAGACTTTGCTGAAATAGTTTCGTAGAAAATTTTCCGTGTTTCTTTTGGGAAGAAAGTTTACTAGAACTTGGCATGCTTTCAATAAGCGTACTGCTACTACTATTACTACTACTACTACTACTACTACTACTACTACTACTACTACTACTACTACTACTACTACTACT
>QQSS02228160.1:0-22006 GCA_003687565.2 Craspedacusta sowerbii | reverse complement strand
ATCTATCTATCTATCTATCTATCTATCTATCTATCTATCTATCTATCTATCTATCTATCTATCTGTCTGTCTATCTAATTATTCATCTATCGATTAATCTACTATCTACTTAGTTTTTGTTTCAAATATTTACCTGGTCTGTAATTTTGTGCGCACGCGCCCATCACTGCCAGCACTAGGTTATCTGATGCGGTCCTTGTGCTGGTGAAAAGTTGACCACAGCCGCACATCATGCCTTCAGCTCAACACCAAGTGCTTGGGTTAATAGTTTTTTCCGTGGCCTTCGTTCGAAGTTCAGCCCTTTCGACGGAGCTAAGCAGCGACTTCCTCTAATGCCATGAAATCACCTCGTAGATCCACGCAATGATTTAATGCTGTCGGTGAGTCCATGATGTTAACAGGACTTGCTTGTCGATGTTTCTGTGCATGCGGAGTTGTTTCTCCAACAGCTTTATCTGGCGTGATCAGGAGTGCTGGGTACTGCAGCGAGGATACCATTTTCTGTAGATCTGTTAAAAAAAAATGTTGGAAAAACTTTGTCACTAGAAAGAAACTGGAGTTGCGATTAGACTATGCCTTGTAAACGCTACTGCTGCACTCACCCTACGCTCACTCTGATCTCCCTTACATTTTCTGCCTTGCACTTCTATACAACTTCATCATACCATAGCTACTCCGAATTGTAATTATGCTTGAATTATGCTAACATTAAATACGTACTTGTCAGGTAGTTTCCTGACAGTTGTGCAAATGTGTTAATCATATCCCCGAATGTGTTAATCATACCCCGAAAATATGATTCGACCCAAATCAATATGTGCATAAAGAGATTGTCCGTCCCTGAGTCTCGCTGCTGGTTGAGCAACCAGGAATATTCCTGTCCGATCATGGAGCAATCCATGACAAATTTGGCATAGTTTCATTGCACGTTCAGCTTTTCTTCGAGAACCGTGCACTCCATGCCGCGGAACGCGTCGGAAAGCTTGAGGCCTTGCATTTGTCGGAGCTCCTTCACTCGTGCGGCGTAACTTGATCTCCAAAGTTTTGCGTGCTTGTTTGTTTTTATGTGGTAGTTCGTGTATACAGTAAGTTAATGTGTTTATGTTTGAATGCGCCTTATTGTGGCATATCATAATTTACAGCCAGTGCCCACGCGCTATGTAGCTAGACTCTTACAAGATTATTACAAGACTCTTACAAGACTGTTGCTAGACTCTTACAAGACTGTATCAAAAATGTAGCAAGACTGTAGAAAGGTTGTAGCAAGACTGATTCATTATATGTCGTAAACGATGGTATGGCAGATGCCATTATCTGCAATATCCGCGTGACACATGGCAGGCGCGCCAACGCATAGGACACGTGTATCCACACTCCACACGTTTATCCGTCCAAACTCTTCACACGCAGATCGTCTGTTCCCAGGGATGAGGGGAATTCAACGAAGGGTTTGTTAAAATGGCCATAAGATTTTAGAGGGCTTTAAGAATGCGTTGATATTTGTTGCAAGTTAAAAAGCAGCTTTTCCGAGTGGCGGCCTGCCTCCATGACACATACCGCTGACACTAAACCTTGCCGTGCCGAAACCAAACCAAGTTACTTTTGGTTCACGAAGTATGAGTACTCTAGCCCAAAGGTTTTGAACGCACTTCCAGAGCATATTAAGTCAAATGCCACTGAAAGCCTTTTCAAGTTAAATGTACAACATTGGAATGGCTCCAAATGTGTATGCAATGTGTGTGAGCAACAGTTTTGATATTTGAAAATTTGTTGAATACTATTGAGTCGATTTTTTTTGTACAAGTGGCAAATAGAAATTCGGGACTTTAACGTCTCTCTAATCGAAGTTTTCTCGGATTAGCATGGTTTATCTTGATATTTCTGGTTCGTAGAAAATTGGATATTGAACGCTTTTCTTATTTAATTTTTTCTCGGTTTAGTTAGCTCTTGTATTTATGAGCTAGATTATCTTTTTCATTTTGATACGTTAATTTTTGATCACCGAGTATAAATAAATGTGAAATGAAATGAAATGAAATACCGGATGAAGTGTACAAAGTGTCAGCTAGTAGAAGTATCATGTGGCAGATTGCAAGGTTCCGTTCTGTTTGAGGTTCCTCTCTGCTGTTTTCTCTCTTGATCTATAGTATAGATCTCCAGGGGTCTCCAAACCACGGCCAGCAGGCCAGAACCGGCCCGTGGGGCCTCTTACTCCGGCCCGCGTATTTCATAATGATAATGAAAAGTACATAAATTCATGATTCGCTAAACTTCACACTGCTGAGACGAAAAGTATTACAGGAATAATGATTTTGTTCCAAAACCCACATCAGATGCGTGCGGTTGGTTACACAGGTAAAAGCATTTGTTTTGATTAAACTTTATTGGACTCTGACTGTGCATCCGGCCCCAACCGGCTGCATGTCCGTTAATGCGGCCTTCGGGCTGAAAAGTTTGGAGATCCCTGATCTATACCAACATGGTTTTTATGATATTACCTGTATCATAAAAAGATTAGCTTTTTTCTTTATTGCAGTTTTCAGATGTGCTTTCGAGTGCGAGCTGTAAGACATTTCTATAAGACAAAAAAAGCTAGAATGATGCATAAAGTATGGCAGGGCTTTAAGCACCACCAGAAGAGTTAAAAATTCAGTTCTTTTAAAGAGCCGGAATATATGGGTCCTGGACAAAACGACAACAACACTCGAAAAATGTGTTTAATGTTTCAATTTAGCATCAAATCATAATTTCTTGAGTATGTGATATTCAAAGACGTATTTCGTTCTTCTATCTTTCTTCACGAGATTTTTACCTTATACTTCCCTGCTAAATATATCGTAGGTTTATGTTGATTTACGCAGATCAGACTGGCGCATGTCAAAGCGTTTCTAGAAAAGGCGGCTGAGCGAGTACCTGGCTAGAAATCGCGGCCTAGTCTAAAGAAAGTGCCTGTGCGGTCTCGGGATTTATAACAAGCTGAGCGGAGAAAGATCTGTCGGAGAGAAATGAGCACATTTCTGAGTTCGTATGACCATGGATGCAGTGGTTTCTACAACCATTTCTGGGCAAAGAAGGAATTCTGTAGCTTGAATGAGGACCTAGTAAGTTTAAGGAATAATTTCTTTTAAAATTTAGATTATCAGCATAGATCTAAGCCTGTCTTTATTCCGAAACCTGACGCAGTTTATTGCTCCTCCAAATGGCAACTGATCAAACCTGAACGCACATATTGCTTCAAGTTGTAACTGATCAGATTTGGGTTTTTAGCTATTTCGGAAATTCGGAGTCTGTGGGATGGGGAGGGAGATTGCAGGGCCAAATCAAATTAGCTTGCCTCGGGTGGTCTTTCCACGTCTGCCTGAGGCTACGACGGTGGCCACACAATGATCGCGCTTTTGTAATGAGTAACTTAGACTTGTGGCAACGATTTTAGGGTACGAGAAACCACGACGTGTGCAAGAGGGGTTACTCATAATCGGTAACTGGCGGAACGTTGCCTCAAGACAATACAGAAGCGCATTTTCTCGCTGATTTATATAACCTAGACTTTGTCTGCTAAGTCTAAACTTCAGAGTCTTAGACTCATCCGCGGCCTCTTACTCATCCTGAACAGTCTAATAGCTCCAGCACTTACTTAACGCATTGTTTTCAGCGGTGCTGGGTCTCTAAGCGAAGCTGCCAAAGGCTTCCACCATAGTCCTCTCCGCTTTATAGGGAGTGCTTTCTAAATTTGATTTGATAGTCCTTGCAATCAATCAATCAATCAATCAATGCTTGATTCACTTATAGTAGATCGCAAGGTTCTGCAAGCACGAAGTCAATGGCATCTCGAGCGAAAAAATATCGCTTCATTTCAAGGAAATTGTTGAAGGTTTGAGAAATCGAAATAGATTATTTGATTTCCTGGAACGCATACGACCCGGATGCGCTGTCTCTGTTTTGCATCATTTTAAAAGTAGTTTGAATGCTTGGCGTTTAAAGGTTCAGCGTGGTGCAAGCAAGTTTTTTCTGCCAGTTCAAAAGATCTCTATCAATGGTTGCTGCCACTGATCAAATGAAACACTCGATGCTTGTGAATTCAGTTTGAATGTCGTATTTGCATGAAAAACCAGAGAAAGAATAACTTGGCGGTGGAAAGTGCTTACAATTATAATAATAGTAAGTGGAAATAATTTCAGCTGTTCCAGCTAGACCTGTGTAAACAGGGTAAACGAAGCAGGAAAGCGAACTGCTATTTTGCCGTGCGGCGACAGCAGCGTGTTGATAGCTAGATGAGAGCTTGAATACAAAACGTCAAAAAGGCAAAGAAAATATATTCAGAAAGGAGCCCTCTTTTATAAAAATAAAAAAGGAAATTACGGGCTGCTGCTCAATTCAACAAAAACAATTAAGTAGTTCCGGTTAACGTTTTCAGCAACGATTGGCTTGACATGCGTCTCTCGGTACACTCTGGACAAACTTGCTAGAAGATCTAGCTTTGCTAGAGAAACGACCTATACGATAATTCTTGATCCTTTTATGATGGATGTCTACCTGCACATCATGTGATCAGACCATAGATCGGCAACATTCCGCCCGGGAAACCTTGCCCCCGAAGACTAGCGGATAATATTCACCTGTGGTGAGTCTGGAGAGGTGTGGCAACCATGCATAGGTGCATCGACACCATGATAATAAATCTCCGTGGATTCCTCCCCGTCATCTTGTAACGTTGAATCTTTTTTATTACCAACTGGTGACACAAGTGTCACGTCAACCACCAACTGTCATCATTGAACATCACGTAAGTTATTGTTGTCTTTTTTTAAATTCACGCCAAACTTACGCCAAGGGCGTTGCTGACTTCGGATTATGACCGACTGCCAGAGTCTCTTCATTGTCATGTTCGGAGAGTCAGAAGACGCAAGCAAAGAATTTGCAACAGACAAACGAAGAATCGGTATTACTTTTCCGGTCAGTTCTATAAACTCTTCATTAAAGTGCATTTGATTTAACGAAAGGAAGAAACCGTTGCTTCAAAGTTGGCGTGAATACCCCGGTTACTGCAGGTAAAGTATGCTTTTTTTTTGTGTGTGAAACGTACTTGCCAAAAGAAGGGGAAAAAATATTTCCCCCGATTAGACTAAAACATTAATCAGTTTTTGGAGTTTTATACAGATTTTATTTATTCATTTAAATTTCAGTATTTATCATTTGCTTTCATTAAGGCTTAATTATATTTTAAAAAGGCTGTTGATCAGTAATTCCAGTTTCATTACCTATGATGCGTCACTGATCTGCTGACTCAGCGATAGCGTAATCGCAAGAAAGCAGCTGTATTTTGAAATTATTTCCAAGTTTGCTTTATTGTACTGGATTTGAACAAAGCAGAAATAGTTTTAATCGACGTTTACGCATCACAATATTTGTCAAACTTGTTTCCTTGACATCCGGTATGCCAGCGGTAGCCAATTCTTCGAAGACGCCTCTGCAACGCAGAGTTACTCAGGAAAGCTGGGGTATTGTGAATGTCGAACGTGCTGTGTCTGCAATGGCTAGTGGTTCATTCTTGCTTCGCTATGGGTGACGTGATTCTCAGGTAGTTGCTATGCAGGGTTACGAACTCGGGCTTTATCTTGGTCTCGTACATTGCTTGTCGACAGGGAATAGCGAATGAGGTGTATAATGCTTGTCTTCAGTGAATAGAGAATGAGGCGGATAATGCTGGTCTACAGTGAATAAAGAATGAGGTGGATAATGCTTGTCTACAGTGAATAGAGAATGAGGTGGATAATGCTGGTCTACAGTGAATAAAGAATGAGGTGGATAATGCTTGTCTACAGTGAATAGAGAATGAGGTGGATAATGCTTGTCTACAGTGAATAGAGAATGAGATGCATAATGCTTGTCTACAGTGAATAGAGAATGAGGTGGATAATGCTTGTCTACAGTGAATAGAGAATGAGGTGGATAATGCTTGTCTACAGTGAATAGAGAATGGTGCGTGCTAGCGTGCTAGTTCGTTGCGTTCGACTTGATGATGCGCCATTTTCATTGCGCAACATATTTTCCAAAAAGTTTGTGCCCATCTAAAGCAAGCTAAATGGCAAATCTCATGCTAAATGACGTACCTTTTCACGCCCACGCCATGCTAATTTGCATAGGAAGAATTTTCTTTCCTAAGCTCGAACGGACGGCTTGTTTCGTTTTATAAATCTTGGTTAAGTTTGACTTCTGATTGAAACGCTGCTGTGTCGGCTTAGGAGAAGCGTCTGATCACCGTCGTTGCCGGCTTTATGGCCAGCTGATTAACCGACAGCTTGTTGGTCACCAAAGCATTGGCTAAACGCGTAAGTCATGTCGCATTTACATCAATGATTTTGTGTACGTCAGTGACGCGCGCCAAGTTGCTTATATATGAAACCGTTCGTTACTGCAAGTAGAGCACGGTTCTGATAGAGGGAGTTAGGCGCTACTTTGAGCTGTAAATGGCTTGAATTGTTCTCCATACCAAGCGAAAATACAACGAAGAGGAGTCTATAGCTAATTTCGTCTTTAAGGGTGAATCCATATCGAACTCACGTCAAATTTTGTAAATTATTTTGATTTTTTGGTGTTGTTGATCTGTATGAATTGGCTGATATGAATGATAAATTAAGTTTGTAAATTATAATGACCAGGCACATGCATAAGTAGAGAGAAAGACCTAAACCTGCTTCGAGGCTGAGCTATTGCGTCTCCTGCCTGGCGCAAAGGCCGCACTTCAACGCCGAACTTAAATTATAGCGATGCGCGATTTGCGCATGCAAATCACGAGAGCCAAAAGCTAATCTGTGTCCTCGTTTATATCTCTGTCACACACACAGACATACACGTACAAATACAGACAAACAGACACACACCCACGCACCCACCCCACCCAAACACAAATACACATACACATACACACTCACACACACACACACACACACACACACACACACACACACACACACACACACGCGCGCTCCTTTTGCCTGGTTTCCTGGTTTCCTGGTTGTTAGCGCTAGCTTGAGGGCATGCGTGACAACTAACATTCGAACGCAATAGTCCTGGCAATCACTTGTTTCCGAAGTTCCCACGACAAACTTTTGATTCCAGGCCTTCGTAACAAGGGCTCACGATCGATTGATTCCGGATAGTGGCGGATAGTGCCTTTCTAATGAGGCAATTATGGCGGGCACCCACCAAGCGGTTTCATCTCCCGCTTTGAAGTAAATGTGGGGGTGTAAATTTTCTTGGTCGCTTGATGGAAGCTCCTCTTTCTGATGGCAGCACTCATTTTCTCGATTTTACTATTCGACCAAACACAACAGAGCTGGTGAGAAAAAAAAACTTTCGCTCTCCGGGTCAATGCATATGGTTTGAAGTTTTTAAGTGCTTTCAAGTTTCGAAGAAAAATGGCTCCCGTTGAAAGAAAGCCATTTCAATTGTCGATGAGACTCTCATCGAGTTCATAATTACCTTCTTACAAACTAATCAATTCATATCCTGGTCGCGGCTCGCTCGTTCGCCTTGCTGGGACCGCTTCCGGGATCAGAGCTCCCTGTAAAGGGCTGGTCAAGGATCGCCGGCGGTTGTTTATTTACTGGCGACGTGTTCGGGGTCAGCATCAAAGGCACCCGCTGGAAGGGGCGCGCGCATTCGCGGTTTGGAAACAGCGCCTTGTGCGTGTGCTTTCAGGGCGTCAGAAAATACTATTATATACTGGAGTTAAGTCCCGACAAATTGAAGTCTAGTGGTGGATCAAATGGCGCGCAGACGAGGAACATAATTCAAAGTTTGCCTCGGGGAAGAGTTCGGATAATTGGACTGGCACAAACTGTGCTTGAGGTAAGAGCTGCATGACTCGACGCGTATGGAATGCAAGGACCAGCGCGTTTGCTATAGGCGCAGTGTGTCCTTGACGCGCGCCTGGGCCTCCTTGTTATAGCTATTTTCTATTCCCGACGTTGGAAAAAAGAGATTCCTGGAGCAGATCCCTGGTGACGTGTAGTATAAAGTCTTGGCGCCCTGTGCACGGCTTTAGGGCTTGGACATGGCGCGTAGTCACAGTTCTGCCTTTCTTTCCCGTTCGTTCTTTGTCGGGTATCAACTGCCTGCTGATTTCTTGCCGCAGTCATCGGGCCCCTCATTTGTGCTGACGGCAAGAGAATGGTCGTCCGCGCTGGACAGTCGTGTCACTCCTTCCCGCATTGCGGACAGATGTGTGCTGTGTGTTCATGTGTGGTGATGTGTGTTTATGTGTTCTGATGTGTGCGCAGATGTATGCTGTTCGTACGGTCAAACCTGCTTCTTCTCGATGCAAACATGGATAAGAGCCGGAGCAGTTTGGCTGACCCAAGTCTGCCTCGGAGAAGAAACTCCGAGGCTGATGACGCAGTGGAAGGTTGTTCCGTGCCATCACGCGGTAGGGGTAGTGCATCCGAGGGCTACACCCATGGTCAGACGTACCCTCGCGCAGGCAGGTCGTGTGCATTATTTTTAGGCTCTTGGCTACCAAGAAATTCGTTTTTGGGGAAAACGCATCGAGTGCCAATGGTCGGGCTATGAAAATTGGGCCGCGTAAGAGCGCTTAGAACGCATGCGCAAAAACGAAGTCTCGCATCCTTATATCGATAACTACACTTAGGTGGCTACATTGAGGATTCCTTTGAGCTTCCACAATTATCATTATGATTAAAAAAAACGATTATTTTCATTCCGAAAACTCCGATTAAATTTCATTCCGAAAATCCCGATTAATTTCTTTGCTGATGAATGTTAACGTATGAGTGGGTAGCTCGGCCAGCCATTGGCGCAATTAGCACGCGTATGAAGTTTCTTATTACTATTGAGATTCTCCATAGCTGCGGTGAGTACAAGTTGATGTGGCTCTCAATGCGTTGTCATCACCTACAGCCTTTCAAAAGCCTTTTGAGCACGACCGGAGATCGATGGAGTTTTGAGCTGTTAACTTGGCCATTAACAAAGGTGCAGTCGACCTGTAAGTTTCGTTAGCGACATGACATAATCAGAAAGTGAGGCGATTTGATCAGGGAGCTAGTAAGGGCTAGATGTTATATCCACAAAGGTGTCAGCTTTTATCTCTCTATTATGCCAGTTATGTGGCGTCGCACTCAGAGGAATTAACGGAGCATTCTTCGCTGGATCCTAGAACGAGAGTTGCTTTGCTCTTGATATAATTAGCGTGAACTGACACCCATGGGAAATAGGTCTCCGTGTTATCAGCTCGACTGATGTATCTGGATAGCTTAGAGAACATTAGGCAAAGCGTTGAATTCAGCAGGTCAACTTCTAGCTGAGAAGCCGTTCGGAGACAAGCTGAGATGGCGAATTGCAATCTGCTTGTGAGTACGAGCACCTCCCATCGTTCGGTTTTAGATTGGATAGACATCTTTATACAGAGTTATTAAATAATTATTTGAGTAATGCGTCATCACGACCTGTTTTCCTCATGTGCAAGTTATCTTTAAACTGCTTGAATACTAAGCGATGATCTAAGGGGTGATTTTGGACATCGCTAATTTTAGAGGCTTTCTACTTACTACGTATTACTCATGTGTGCACGATCATGGCTCGTATATTACTCATTGCGGAAGGATGTGGTATAGTGGACCCACTTCTACGTGCGAATTGCTCGACTGTAACTCTGAATAGAGAAGCGGGCTCTCGCTTAATTAAATTTTCAATCCTTAAAAGTATCTTTTCATTACCCCAATTTGCTTGCTATCTGAAGACCATTTCATTGCTTATCTTCATGTTTGCGCGCGTTGATAAAGTGTGAGTGATTAAGTGTATGTCGTTGGGCGAATGTTGGAGGACACGCAAGAACTGACTCTTATTCTTGGTAAGCTGATTGTGATCTTGTTGGGGCTTCAGTTCTCGTTCTGCTAGAGCGCCCTGTGAGTATACGTTAACGATGTTTGGTTTTGTAAATTGCAGCACATGGTATATATATACATTCTACGAAGATAAATACCCAGTAAACTGCCGTATTTACGCTGAAGCCACTGAAGGAAATAACATTTTTTGGAGTCCAGAAATGCGGAAAATTTGTGATAATTCTATACTTCTGCTGATGAGAGAATTGTGCAAAGTTTTGTGTTAGATAGTGTGTGTTAGTAGGGGCCAAGAGACATACGTGTGCTTCTGTGTGCGCGCGTGTGTGTGTGTGTGTGTGTGTGTGTGTGTGCATTCTGCGAGGTTAGCTGAGCATCCCAGAAATCACCAAGGTTTATATGGTCAGCAGGCTACTTGCTTCTGGTACTGCAGGCAGCCTATGCATGAACGTGCAATAGAAGACTTTGTTTTCTAACGAGCTACGAATGAACTTTTGGTTATTGCGTGCAAGTCTAGCTCGCTTACGCGTTAACGTTAATAGGACTCAATTCGTTTAGAGGACTCACTTCGTTAAGTCCAACAGTCGTGTTAATACTTCAACAGTTTAAGGTGCTCTTGGTTTAGCTTCGTCTTACCTCAAACCACCGTCGAAATTGATCGCGATTAGACAATTAGAAATGGCTTCTTTATCCCCATCGTTCGCATCTGTCACCACGTCCAGGTGCGAGGCTTCCTCATCGTTTGCTCTCGACATTAGCAAGTCTCACCCTTGGCCATCATTAGTCAGGTCTTTACTTATTCATGATCGGGCAACGGGTCGTGAAGTCGCTAAGAATGGGCGATTTCTGTTCAACAAAACAAGGAGAATGCAGTCCTGCTTTGTATAGCCGAGCTGGTGTACTCTGCATCTTATCAGAATCGGAAGAGCAAAAATGCCATTTTGTTCAGACTTGGTTCGTTGCGCTGGCGCCAGGTTTCATGGGAGTTGGCTCACCACTGAATGGATGCTGTGGTTTAGCGATCGAGAGGACTCGCTACTATAATTCGATTGATTCAAATATCTTTATCGGTTTACCAGTGAGATGGATAGATGAGCTTGTAGGTGCTAAACGATCCTAGACCACCGTTTCCTTCGCGAAGTTTTTATTTTTCGGTTTTTATTCATTTATTATCGTTTTGTATAAGTGCATGTACTTCGTAATTTGAGTAGCCAGCTTGATTTCCGCCCTTCCAGACGTGCAGCCAGTCGGTGCTCTTTCCCTGCCTGGAATAGTTTCCAAAAGACAGCCTGCTGTTGGTGTGCGAGGTGACAAGCGTGAGTCAGTTTGCTTTGATCTCCGAACTGCTGAGACCCAGCTTATATGGTGTAGATAGGATGCAAGATTTAAGTTAGTTTCATGGCTAGGGGGCTGCAGACAAGTCGGGTAGGTGGAAATAGTTGGCTTTCCACTGAGAGAACGAATGGTTGTTCTTGTTGCAAAGGTTGGATGCTAAAATCCTCTCTACGTTTGGATGTAGGATGCTGTATGAAATCAGATTTTAGCGACAGCTAGCTTTAACGGATGCTTTCAAGCATTATCTCGCTATCGGACTGATGGCGATCGCTTTGGCCGAATCACTGGTCTCGAGCCGGCAGTCAGCTCTTCAAACTTAATTATCTTCGGTAACAGTTGTCCTCGTAGACTAGTTAAGCATTAGTTTGGCTTAACTTGGCGCGTTGATTTCAATATTGTTGCTGTTCTTGTTAATCTCATAGCTAGCCTCGGCACCAGCATAATTACTTTCTGTCTCAATGTCATCTTTTTTATGGTAGGTCATCGATATTTAAACTGCTTCTAACGCCTCTTGATAATGGCGTCTTAGCTACGATCTAAATGTCGCATTTTGAATGGAGGTGTTGGTATGGCTGAGGTCCCACATGTTAGGGTTTGTTGATATGTATGTTCCTCGTGTTGTCCGCGACGTTCTTAGCCCAAGTTCGCAAGTCGCGAAGGTTAAAGTTACCGCCAACCGAAAGGGTTCCGGTAACGGTTGTGGGATGACGAAAACCTAAAAAAAAGACAAGAAAAAATTCGCCCAACCGCGCATCCCATACAAGGCGTGAAATTTAGGTGGCAAACAGTCTCACGAAGCAGCCCACTCGTTTCTCGAGTTGGCACGAAATCGTCCCGCAAATGGCTCACAACGTGGTGCCTTGTAGAAAGTTTTGATAGGCTGAAGTTATAATCATGGGTGAAAATGTGTCCCCTGCTACGCGAGAGCTTTTAAAGCGCGTGGAAGAAGCATTTGTTTCTTTCGACCTGTCTCCTCGAGGATGCAATGTCAGTTCTGTCAACATGTTTCAAGCGTTGATCTTAAGTCAGTGGTTGAACGAGGAAAACTCCCCTGGTCATTTTCCTCCTTTCACTAGTGAACCAAACATTTGCATGCAATAAAATTGTCGCGAGCGGAAATCTTTTGAAGGTGGCGTAGCATTTGACGACTTGCGAACGCGCACGTGGAAGCCCCCCTGTCGCGTTGCGCACTGTTCAGTGACATCAACTTTTTAGTAGCCGTTTGCTTAGGTTTGATATTCATTGAAGCGTCTTCTGTCGAAGGGGAAAAGCTGTGCTTTTACTCAATAATATTGACCTTTCCTGTATCCTCTGTCTTTCTTCGATCGTTCCTAAGAGATCGATGGAGTCGGAAACGTGTATCGAGTCAAGCAGAGGGTTATTTGATCGCGCTTTAGGAAGTGGCGGGAAGTGGCAAGGTCGTATGCGTGACAAGGCTGTGCTCTTCACAGCAGAAGTTAGGGTGGCAGGCTTGTTTTCCACTGCATTTGACGTCCCATCACAAGTTCCTCTTCTTCCCGTGGTACTGTCACCTGTGTTTTCAAAATGGCAGGCTTGCTTGTAGGTGCATCACGGAGTTTGCCCTGATTTTATCTTAAGGACAGGTGCTCATTGAATCTGATTTCACCGCGCTAAGAGATATTAAAGGATTCGGGAAAGCAGATAATTTCATGGCGGCTCCAGTCTCTGTTGAGAACTGTTTAGTCTTCTGAGCACATAAACCTGCGCACTTGTAGGAGAGCCACAGGTGGTAAACGTTTCACTGTTGCACAGCGGGGAAGGGTCAAGACTGCAGACTTCTGAAGTAACTCGATGTCACTCATTCGGTCACTGCAGGTGTTAATGTAAGGATGAAGTCTGCGCCTGTCGAGCATGATCAAGGGTTTTCACTTCAGCGAAACTGTCATTAGGATAAAACAGCCTCCGGGGGCTGGCCATGACACTAGCAGTGGTCAGCATAGGTTGGTGAAGCCGGTGGTAAGTGAAACTAGCTGTGGGTTTTTTTCTTGCTTTTTTTTTTTTTTGCCTTTGTTTGTGAAGATTTCCTGGCAACGGTTTTGGGTAGACCCTCACAGTCGATGTATAAGTGCTTGGTGTAAATCCATGTCATGTTCATGTCCGAAATTCTGGTCTTCAATATCGCTCGATCGACAAGCCGACATCAGGATAGGAAAGAAGAAGGTCGAAGTATGGATGTAGGCCTGCAGGGTCTGTAAGGATGATCAAGTAAGGTTCTGTAAGGATGATCAAGTAAGGATGAAAGCCTGCAGGATCTGATAGACATCCAGCCTTCTTTTGGTTTCAAGTTATTGGCGCGACCTGAAAATTTTAATTTGATGCGCGGAAGTGGAGAATAGGAAGCAAACTTGGTTGTACAGTTCGATCTATTGAAGTCAGGAATTGGAAAGAAAAGTCAGAAATTGGAGCAGAAAAAACTGGTCGTTTGCTCTGTGGCCTAGCAGTCATGTTGAAGTCCCTCTATTGTCTCTTTGTTTGAGTTTGAAGACGCGAAAGGTTTTTTAGTAGCCGCCCAGCCGGTCTCATCAAACGTCGATCCAGACATTTCTAGCATTCCGGGCTGATTTTTTGCTTTGCTCCTTCCACTAGTCTTCCATACGTCTTCTTTCTTTTTTTTTTTTTACTTTTGCTGACTTTCAACTGGTGCACCCGAGTTGCTGCGTCCTAGGGTTCCAATTTTCAAGCGTTTCGGTGTTTTCGTGAAAGCATCGGCATTGAACCCCGGTAAACCCCGGCAAACCCCAATGGTTTTAGACAGAGTTGTCGAACTGCGTGCACACGTTCAGCTAAAGCAAACATCGGAAATGCGACGAAAAGAAATATTTGTTCGGCTCCTAAAAATGTTTACCCGCTCTTCCTGTACTGGTCTGACGAAGAGTGCTCAATGGCGCGTTCAATGGCAATATCAAAGTCACGCATAGGATTCCAGTAAGCGGCTCGGTGATCTCTCTATATATGGATGAAAGGCTCGTCGCGAAAATTTGGCAGTATTCGCCGCGCGTTATTTCGCTAATCCTCTTCCTTTGAACCTTAATGAATCGGGCTGGGAATTTGCAAGTTGCAATCGTTCGGAGTTGGCTGGGCGGATGCCTGATCAGAAAACAGATGGATTGTTTTGTCTAGCGTCGAGCCATGCTGCCCGGCGCGTGTGGTTATTTACTGGCGATGTTGTTCGTAAGCGAGGCGCGAAATGGTGGGTTGTGACTTCGAATCTCAATGCTGCTAACAAAAAACATGGTTAGAAAAATGAAGTTATGCATTTATGATTAAATTGCATGCGTATGTAAAACTCTATCTTTTAGTAGATGATTGTAGGAATGCGTGCATGCGTATGAGCTTGTTTGTTAGTATGTATGTCTTATGCATGTATGTATTCTGTATGTATGTATATAAATCATGCATATATATATATATATATATATATATATATATATGTGTACATTAGAGTGTGAATTTGCCTCCAACGACTTTTACAGACTCGATGTGCATCTTCTGGAGCTCGTCGTTTTTTCCAGATGACTACCGCTGCGCCACTGGCTGTTGGTTCCTTCGCTGCGAGATTTCCTCCCAGCGGTACCTCTTTGAAAGTAGATATGGCAAGCGTCTCGGGGATGCAGCCATCCCATGCCTCTTCCGGCGCTTGTGAAGCATGCTACCGACGCTCGATGGAGCTTCAACGATCTGCCATGAGATTGATGATGATCGAGAACCAGAAAATGATGAGCGTCTCTGGGATCCCCACAGTAAGCCCTTCGGTTTTTACATCATGTCTTCAATTGCTGCTTGCCAACGCTGGCGAGCCTCGAGTGTTTTTTTCTGTTCTCATATGCTACCATCCGTGCTGACGAGTCAGTCACCTATGTTAAGCAAAGAGCAGTTTCGTATCTGCTAATAACTTTTGGCCGTTCTTTCATTTATGCTTGCAAACAAAGTATTGCAGCAAGTCCAGTGTGTCGTCACTTCATTGCAACAGGTAAGACGCAGTTGCGGTTTGTTTTTTCAGCTGGAGACGCTACTTAAAGCCGTCTATGAGCAACTGCATCTCCCTGAGCAGTTGATGGCCGGCGTTAACCGTGGTGGACTTTGCGACCACTGCGGTATGCATGTGGAGTTTTTGAAGAAGCACGCAATTCTTGTTCTGCAGTCGGCCAGCTTCGCCCCTTTCCTCACGCAATCCATGATGCCAAACAATGTCTTGATGGCGGGAGCTCCAACTGCGAGAACCGCCATGACACAAGCCGAGCCGACTGTTTACACAAGTACGAGAAAGCCGGCAGCCGGTAGGTCTTTAGCGGTTGTACCTTTTTTTTTCCTCTGCAAATCCTATCGGATGATTCCTGGCTAAAATTGCTTGACAAGCTCCAAATAATTTTTCCTTTTGTAAACCAGTATTCCTCGTATTAACAAGAAATTTCATGCGCTCTGATTTCATCTTCATTTAGACGTAGATAATCATAGGGATGGAGGAAATGCAGAATGCAACATTTCGTCGCCTACCTCACCTACTGCAGCCATGTTTTTCGCCAAGTGAGTTCCAGTCCGGCAGGACGGGCTAACCCTTACCTTTCAGGGCTGTGTGGAGTTACTAATCTGTTGTCTGGTGTTATTCGTTTCTTAAGATAAGCGAGTATAGCTGCATTTTGTTGAACGCGTATACTAGGAATCTGCCTCGTTGGTGTTCATGCCAATCTCATTTGAGTTGCATATTCCTTCTTGTTCTGGATATTATATGCTAGTAAGGCTTGCAAAATTCTTATCGTAGAGCTGCGGAGAAGTTCAACATACAAAAAAAGAAGTCAAAGCGTTCGTCATCGCGAAATCAAGCAAACGCTGAAGTCTCTCTTTTCCCCACAAGTTTCAGCGCTTTGATTCAAGTCAGTCCGCCTGGCAATCCACCGGGTCTTTTTCGCTACATGGGCAGAAGGGTTGACGGAAAGGTGAGCATTATGCTTTCCAACTAGAATTTCGAACCCCCGGCCGCCCATCCACGGTTCCATCCTTGCGGCT
Source organism: Craspedacusta sowerbii (assembly GCA_003687565.2). Classification (NCBI taxonomy): domain Eukaryota; kingdom Metazoa; phylum Cnidaria; class Hydrozoa; order Limnomedusae; family Olindiidae; genus Craspedacusta; species Craspedacusta sowerbii. Next base: position 5,786 of record QQSS02228160.1, on the reverse strand, counting down.
TATGCACCTGTCTGTACATTTATGCACAAACTCTTCCGTCCGTGCATGCTTGTTTTACGTATCTATGTATACATCATCATCATCGTCATCTTTTTTTTTCCTCCTGATTTGGGCATCATGTGGTCTAGCCTGCACGTTTGCACTTTTTGTGATTTTCATTCCTGCTCTGTTACAGGTCAGCGTAATGCTTCGCCTGTGTCGAACGACTGGATCGGATCAGGTTGGCAGTATAATCGAAGTTGATCAGCGTAGGAAGCAGATCACGGTTATGCCTCCGAAGCTTGCTGAACACATGGCGCCCAAAGTTCAAGCGACACTCCAAAATGGCACTCCGAAGATGTTTGCATTCGATGCCATATTCGAAACGGACTTACCCCAGGTGCGTTGCTATGCATTTTCCCATCCTGTTCTCTTCTTTCTTCTCTTCTTCTCTTAATTGTTCTTGGCGTAATTCTCTACACTGTCTCGCAACATCAAGGTTTGCGTTGCGAAGTGCGTCCGTCAGCCCTATAGATGACAATTAGCTTCCTGGCGCTGCATAGGTTGCAGGATTTGCTAAGCTTTTCGCAGAACAGACAGATAATTTTTAGTATTTTAGATCGAAATTTCCTGCTACCTTCTTTTGACTTTGAGGTTTGAGCTTGGGGTGATTTGCCTTGCTTTCCTTTCGACCTTATGTTTGGCCTTCAAGATACGCAGATCTAATTCTTACGATCCTGTCAAGAAAACTTCCTGTAAGAATATCGCAAGGAAGACCACGGAGCTTTGAAAGCAACGGCATGCAAGAGAAATGTCGTGAATTAGCAGTTGTCCCGATTAATCCACCGCGCGTTCATTAGTTTCAAACAATAGTCAAGTTAATAGGAGTTTCATTTACTCCCTCATGCATGGTCTGGACTAACCACAAAAACATTGATTATGTTATGTTTTGCATAGGGTATCAGTGTTCAGGTGCAAATAAGATAAGAAGATGCGTGTCTGGAAGTTTTGGTGCGCATTTTACCAATTTCAATTGCATGCAAAGACATCGTAGATGGGGAATTGTTAGCGGTTTTTTGTTCGCAGAGCCGCATCGCAGCAGCGTCGGTTTTGGATGTTCTGCACGCTGTTATAAATGGTGGTGATGGCTGCGTACTTGTTTATGGAGCTGCTGGCTTAGGCAAAACTGGCACAATGGTAGGAAGGGACGACTCGAGTAACTCAGCGGGTATCATACCTTCAGCCATAGCGTGGCTGTACAGTCTGATTGAAGACAGCAAGCAGCGAACTGGAGCTCGCTTCGCCGTACGGGTCTCCGCTGTGGAAGTTGTGGGCAAGGCCGAGAATTTGAAAGACTTGCTGATGGAGCAAAGTTCCGGTAGGCAAGAAACTTCTGCTCTTGTTTGAAGGATTCATTCAGCTCACCCGATAATTTTTTTTTTAATTTGCCGTCCTGTAATCTATGGGGTCTACGCTGAGTTTGTCAAGCTCAAGCCTTTAATCGTTAGAACCGTTCCAGTTTTAATGCAAGTCCGTAAAATTTAACGCAAAAACACAGGGAATCAAGATGAGCTTACTGTTGGTTCTTTTGCCACTCACAGGTGCAAGCAGTGCAAGTGATTACGGGACCTCCCCTGGCATATATCTGCGAGAGGATTTGATCGGTGGTGTGCAACTGTCCAACGTGAAGGAGTTACGTGCTGCCACGGCAGAGAAGGCAGCCTTCTACCTGGATGCTGCCCTCGATGCAAGAGCAAAAGGACCGCTGGGAGACCACGGTAACTACACGAGTCCTTTGTCGACCCATCGTTTAATCTGCATATGTAGGCCAGTTTCCCTGTTTTAATTTTTTTTTTACTTTTAATAAATTAATTTCTTTATTTATCTAAATTAATAAATCTCTCTGGAAGGAGTAGGATCTGTTTTTGGCGTAAACAGCAACAAACACATTCACGCTTTTATTGATAACTATGTGCTACTCATCGAATTCGGAAAATGTTTAGATCCTACGACCGATGCTGGAAGATGCCCAAGCAGCCATATGCTATTCACGCTTCATGTCTACCAGTATCGCCTGGATAAGAACGGAAGGAGCCAAGGAAGTAGGTCCTATCTTTTTTCGCAACTTATTGCCTATCAGTTGTGATTTAGAGAGCTAGACGATGAGTTTATTTAGTTATACATGAGAGTTATATGAATAAAAACTCTACTGGTTTGGGGAAAAACGCATTTCCTAATAGACGAAGCCGGATATCTTGGTAACATACTGTGTTTTTTTTTTCTTTTTTAGTGTGCTCTGGAGGACGTTCGCGCCTCCATCTGATTGACCTGACCTGCCCCGAGGCATTACGGGATACGTGCGATTCGGCCCCAAGCCTGGCGGCGCTGGGCTCCATCATTGTCGCCCTGCTCAACGGGATGAAGAAAGTCCCATACAAGGATAGCAAGATTACGCAGCTGCTCAAGGATTCCATCGGTAATCCCACGTGTCGCACTACGCTTGTTGCGCATGCGTCCGTCAGCGAAAGCTCATTCAGCAAGACAATGCAGACCATTTTGGCGGTCAGCAAAATTCAGCGCTCAAGAAGGAAGCGAAACAAGGTATGGAAACCAGTGATGCTCTTGAGCTTGGTGCGTCATAACGTTTACATTAAGCTCTTGTTGCAGTCATTTGATAAATCTTCACTACGCATGCTCGCGCTCCAAACTGTACGTTTGTGAACCCTGTGAAACTCTTGCTGTGTTGCATAAATATGCGCCCCTTTGCCATCCATCTGTTACGCTGTGTTGGTTTAAGCGCTTGTGCGCATGAAAAATCGACTCTTGCAATGTCCTTTCCGAGTGTAAGCAAGTCTTGTTTTGAATCTTGCGCGTAATTTCTTCCTCTCTCAGTACGCAAGCAGCTCCTCAGATCAAGGCTCGTGCGACGAATTGCGAAGCGGCCGCCCTCACCCGGCCATGCTGAAAACGTCCGGCATTGAAGACGGCTGTGGTGTCAACTCAGATTACAACACTTCAAGTGCTGGTGAGGACTCGTGCGACACTGTCATCTACATGGGATCAAGTGGAAACACAAGCGACTCAAATCTGACAGACAACGAGCGACCTCCATCTCCGAAAACGATGGCAGCTATGAAAATGAAGATGAACCAAGTGATGACATCCAGTTCGGATGATGACGTGTTTGAGTCGTGTCCAATCGATCGTCCTACTGATCAGATAATTGAACGTTGCAAGCGCTTGGACGAAATGGTAGATGCAAGCATTGACGCCACTCCAGAAGAGGTCTTATGCTATCTGAGCGACAAGTCCCCTCTGAACAGTCTGCGAGGCAATAGTCGCGTCACAACAGACTATCTGGAGAGTAGCGTCAATCCAAAAAATCTCGAATCGGAAGTGAATCCGCACGGTATAACTGAAAATGGTGAAAAGGGTGCGTTGAATTTTTCTGTGCTGGATCCTTTAGGAGACCCAGCGGAGCACATATTGAGCACCACTATTGATCTTAGGTTGGTTGGGTCTTCCTCTTTGCCCGCTTTCAAAGACAAAACAGTCAACGTCGTGGCTCCTCTGGTGATTAAAGAGATTGCCTCTTCTTCTACTGCTCTTCCTGGAATGCCTCCATCGTTTGAAGCCTCGCTTTTAAACAACGGGATGGAATCCAAGGAAGCGGGCAAGCAATTGTTGATTCCATATGGTAGTGAAGAAGATTTGAGTTGCGAGGTGCCGTCGGAGAAGGAGCTGCGCAAGTGCGAGAAACGGATCGCTAAGCTTCTCAAGCATACGATGGACGGTGAAGAATCTGTGCTCGCCCTCGGTCGCCTTAGCTTGAAAGGGAGCAAGTCGCACAAATCGGCAAACGTTAAGCCGTCTTTGCTTGGCCGAGTAGTTGACGGTTACATCTCCGCTCCGGAGGGAGGGGTGTTTACTAAGCGCGCCAACGTGCCTGTTCAGGCGGTAAAAGGGGTCGTTCGGCAGCACAGCATGGATGCTGCTGCCGACCCGGCTAGTACTCCCCATGTAGCTGCCGCGAGTGTAAAGGAGTCTTTACTTGTAGAGGACAGATTTTTCATTGAGGCTCCGGACAATATTGTTGTAAATACAGACAAGGAGCGCACAAAACTGGCTGCGGCGGTACACGAAAATCAGGAATATCGACTTGGTGTCCCACCAAAATCACCGCCCACTGGCGATCGTCCTGTAGATGTCGGAGTCGCCTTATCGGAAACCAATATTTTATTGTCACCATTAACCGAGAAGAGCTGCAGGGAAAGTGTTGCCTCTACCCCTACTTCGTCAAACCTTGTTCAGAATCTGGATCACATTATCACGGTTACTCGAGTTCCGAACTTCAAAGTCGCTCCTCGCCCTAACCTGACGACTTTCGGAGCTGCCTCTTGCGTCGACTCAAGTCTTCCTCCTTTGTCACCGAGGGTCGTTCGCCTTGCTAGCGCAGCAAAGTGTAGTACATCCAATTTAGCATGCGACTCTCCTCGACTGGAGCGTTCGTACTCCCGGGATGACACCGTAAGCTTGACGTCGGTGAACGAGAGTGACGCTTACGACAGCGACGCGTATTACTCCTCTTACTCGGCGAGTCCTGCTCCCGACAGGCGTAATCGTGTCGGTCCGACCCGACTGAAGTACCGCTGGTCAACGGTCTACGAGGAGGATGAAAAAGACATAAAAAAGGACGCCAAAGGCGACCGCAAGAGCACAAAGAAGCGTGATAGAAAAGACCGTGCTGACAGGATTTTGCAGGTAGAGAGCATTGCTGACGAAACCGGTGTCCCGCGTTTGGACAGCTCGCCTCGTTCTAAGGAAATCGCAATATCGCCTTCCAAAGCTGTTTCTGCACTAAAGCTTGGCAGGGCGTTTAGCTCGAAGTCTCCTCAGCTTCTTCGATCTCCGAGGACGGGTAACAAGCACGACTTGAAGGTGGTGGACAAGCGGATATCTGTCTGCAGTGACGCAAGTAGCGGTATCGGATCTAGCCAGTCGAGCCAAACACCATCGATGCATAGTGGTGACGAGCGGCAGGACAACGTCGCGGATCAGAAGTGTATGACACCGAAGCCAAGGCGCTGGCTCTTCGGGTAAGTGTCTTTCAAGACATCCTCCCTTTTTGTCTTCTTTTGTTTTTGTTTTTGGTTTTTGGCCTGGTCTGGTTTTGACGCTGTGACGCTCAGAAATATTTGCATCTACTGGCCTAACGATGTCATGTAATGTGATTCAGCCCCGTAAATTTGTGGATGCATTTCAGTCATTAATCATATGAAGTGCATTTTTCGATTTGTGTGACGTTTGCAATTTCATGCGTTTGAGAAAAGTTTCAGTCGCAACCTAATTTGTTTTCATTTCTGTTTAGTCGTATCAAGTCGAAAAAAACGAGCGGCTATATGAGTGACGGAAACTTTACTGACTCGTCCCTGCCTGTTCGCAGATCGCGTTTCTTTAGCTCACGATCGAGTACGTCTTTTTTTTTCAAAGTCAAGTTCGTTTTTTTCCCCACAATTCGTTCTGATATACTTTTCAGAGCTTTTGATGTGTTGATCTGTGTTCAATGTTTGTCAATGTGCTAGATTTTGCGAGGTCTATTCTATAGTTTTGTGCTCTATGATGTTTGATTTGTTTGTCTTATTATTATTATTATTATTATTATTACTATGCTTATTATATATATATATATTATATATATATATATTTATTATATATATATTATTACTACATAGGCCTGCGAGGTGACGTGTGCACTGCCAGGCTGTAAATGTTTAAACTACAGAGAGCGATGTTCAAGAGGACATCAT